>JANHFL010002933.1:75657-93531 GCA_032468155.1 Oxyrhabdium leporinum | reverse complement strand
CCCCGGCCACGCCCCCAAGGTCAAACACAACCCTGATGTGACCCTCAATGAAATCAAATTTGACACCACTGTACTAGAATATTAATTACAAGGTGCATTATTAATAAGATTTTTCAGTGATACTAGCCAATCACACCTATCTTTAAAGCCTATTATTATTTTATTTAAATTTGTTATGGCTGCAACTTCATTAGATTCTAATTAAGCTGATCCTCCTTAGCCATAGTGGTATATTTAAAAATGGATTTTTTTTCCTTAATCCAAGTACATATGCTGAGACAAGAATGTTCAATACAGGAAGTCAAGCAGCATATCAAAGATACTGATATTCCCACAGATTCACTATACCTCCCTCAAGATATATGTTTAAGTAGTGCTTGTACCCCCTACAGACCTGCTGGATATTTAAATCAATCACCATTTCTATGAAGCTAGGAGGATCCAAACTGTCAGGCACAAGAAATTAGGAACCCAGGTTGTTCAAATGAGTACAAGTTTATTCCATGCTATCCCTAAACAAGAAACTGAACTACTAACAGTCAAGGCAAATTGGTGAGGACAAGAATCAATGGAATTCAAAGGGGGATGGATTTAGATTTCTTGTGGGTGCAAAGGACTCCAAACCTATGATGTGCTTGACTCCTCCCTAGGGCCTGTTCATATCCTACACAAACCTTAGCACAGTTCAATGTGTTCACACACATCCATTGCCAATCTTAGAGAGGAGATATAGAAGTATTCCATTTAAATCCAGATTCTGTGATGAAAGAGCCATGGAAACCGTCAAACATGCCTTCCTGACCTGTCCATTTTATGCCAACAGTCACCATGAGCTGCTAATTCCATATCTAATTAAATATCCTGGTCACTTTCATCAGTTCTATTTAAACCTTTTACTCTCAAATTCAATTGACCTTATTTTCTTAAGTGTGTCAAATTCTGCCATGTAATATATAAGATGCACAGCAGTTTGTTTGGCAAATCAGTTTACCTAACTAGCTAATCAACATTAATTTTATGTATCCAACTATTTTTAGGGACTAGTCATTCACTGCACTAAAGATTCTATTCTACACCAATTAAGATGAGGTAAGTTCTAGAAATTACTTCATTTGTCAGTAGTCCTCAGTTAAAAAAAGTTTCATTATACATCAGTGGCTAATCATCTTGTAACTGATTCTTTATTTGATATCATTAGCAAAAATGAGCAAAAAAAGATACGTTACAGATTTTAAAATGTTATGTTTGGTTTGAGATACGCCAAAGCTGAAAACGTGAGATTTTTTTTAAAAAAAAACTAATTTATAATTGAAAAACTAGCAACCGGAATATAAAATTCAAGAATGTACTACTGCATTTATCCAAGTTGATTGGGTTATTTAACCCTAGTCACTGATCATTGAATTCCAATGTGCTTTAATAGCTGCTAAGAATAATCTTAAGCGGTGAAAAAACAGTTTAGAAATGTTTTCTAATCCACCAATGAATCCCTGTGATTCAACACAAATCACCCTTCCAATAAAGCACTCTCTTCAAATCCGCACAACAGTTGTCACATATTTCAGACAACTATCAAGAACCTACAAATACTATTCCATATTGCAACTCCCATAATCAGCTTGTGGGTGAAACAGAATGTCATGAAACCACTATAATGTAATTAGGAATATGATCATATCTGATTTGGCTTTATCATTGGACAATGGATAACATTGCAGGATTAGCTCATATTTTTAAGCCCCTGGTGAATATAACTCATTTGGTTTGCTCAGCTGTAGAATAAAATTGACTCAACTTAATTCATGTGCTCAGATAAGCTATGTAGTGAAGAATGAGAGGTGATCTTTGATTAAGAGAAGATTTTCCTAGCAACCCCATGCAATTGCCTCTTTGATGACATACAAAGCATTTTTAATTCATTACAAAACATTTTTTAAAATTTACTGTCTCTTCATTTATGTTTCATCTGTTGTTTATATAGTTTATGTTGTTTGTAGACTATTTTCATTGTCAAAAGTCACCAGTAATTAGTCTATTGGTTTTGAACAATTGTTTGCAGTTTCTGATTTTATCTTATACCGGAAGTTGCCATAGAGACCTTTTGTGCATAAAATTTATAGGATGATAGCTAATTTCATGTTGGATATGCACTTAGACTCAATTCTCAGAATATCAAAATGTCTCAATATCATTCTAGCAAGCAGTAAAAATATCACTGAAATTAAACCTTTTTTTCAGCAAGTATAAAAATATACTAGAATACATGCTACTGAACTATGAAACAATAACAACTTTTAGATTTAAATTAAACATTGGGAAATGAGATTAATCCCACAATCACTAAATGAACCATTAAATACTGAAGGTAACAAGCTTCTATTCCTTTTTACAATTTTCAGCTTACCAGAAGGTGGAATAATATTTTAAATTAATCTTCAAAAGTGTAATCTGTCAGAAAATTAATTTAGGACTTAATAATATAAATAAAATTTGCTTACAGAGGACTATAATTTCAAATGTATTTAAATATGCATGATAACCATATCACCTTTAAACTATTAATTGAGTAAACAGTGTAGTTATATAAATTTAATTTGCATTCATCTAGTGTTAGTTATGTAGCAATTACACTACCCTGCCAAAGAAATTACAAGAATAAGATAGTATAAAAAGAATACAGTAATGTGTAATAACACTATTCCAGTAATTTTAGTAGTTAGACTAATGGTTGATAATTATATAATTTTAATTGAGGGATTCATTCTATCAAATGATTAATACTCTAAGTCCAACAATGTTATTGTAAAAGTTAATTACATAATTTCATTCAAAGTTAATTATTTAAATGTGAGGACTCCTTTGCTCCTCATCATTAATGACTTAATATGGGATAAAAATAGCTCTATTCTTAAAGTAGTGACACCACATTTCTATGCGAAGTCAGAAACAATTCCCATTCATGTTCAAATATAAGTAGTTTCAAATTGCAATAGCACTTAAGACCTATGTACTGCTTCATGGTGCTTTACAACCCTCTCTAAGTAGTTTACGTTGTTAGCATATTGACGCCAACAATCTGGGTCCTCATTTTACTGACCTCTGAGTCAACCTTAAGTCAGTGAGACTTGAACTGCAGCTGGCAGTCAGCAGAAGTAGCCTGCAGTACTGAATTCTAACCACTGCACCACCACGGCAAATCAAACTATCAGGATATATTCATATAGTCCATAAGCAATATAATGTAACAACTTATACATGACAATATATTAAATAGCTTTCAATGAAGTACATTAAAAATAAATATATAGCACTGAAAGCAAACATTCTATCTGGTATTCATAAATGTCATACATTTCATAAAGAAGCCAGTTAAATAAAAGCACATTTCATATTAGGCATTTTTTAGCTAATGGCACACTATGTTATTCTAGAAATATTTAGGCTCACAGTGCATGAAAAATATATTCTTCAAAATGAATGCACCCACCAAACAAAATACATTTCACTAAGCACACACACACACACACACACCAAATCACATTGTGCCTAGCTCTATACTGTAATTGCTACTTTCTTAAATAGTAATTTTATTGAACATTACAATTAAAAATATAAGAACTGATACAAAGCTTTTAAAAAACAAATAAAAGAATGGAAACCAAATGAAATGAAAAATGAAAAAGCAAAGAAAAAAATCCTTCCCCATCATAACAAATATAAGCAATTTAGTAACTTACCAGCTTCTCCGAAAATACAAAAACGATCTCTTCTTCCATATCTCAGCTCCTATCTATAAACAAATCTTTAAAGCCTC
Organism: Oxyrhabdium leporinum; assembly: GCA_032468155.1. Classification (NCBI taxonomy): domain Eukaryota; kingdom Metazoa; phylum Chordata; class Lepidosauria; order Squamata; family Cyclocoridae; genus Oxyrhabdium; species Oxyrhabdium leporinum. The sequence continues at coordinate 89,717 of JANHFL010002933.1, read as the reverse complement.
ATTCTTTTAGTCCTGGTTAGGAAAAGTCCATTTAAGCAGAAACATATTTTAACCTGGATCAAATAAACCAACTTTAGATTCCTTGCTTTCATTTTAAAAATCTTGATCTATTTATATTCTTTACAATTACTTTGAACAATTTTGAACCTTAATTCCAATAAATATTGTCCTAGAACTTGATTTCTTATCATTTTTTCATTGCCCCTTCTCACAAAATTCTTCAAAACTTTAATAAGTCTCTTTTGTAAATCTGGTATAAGAAGGTTATCCAGGTCACTCTTTTGGTTGTTAAGACATTAGCTAGTTTCATTTGAATCTCCAATGTAGCATCATTCCCACAGCCAACATTTTTAAAGCCACTTTCAAATCAGACTCAGATGTTACTTTTTCTGGAAGTTTCTAATATCTAAAAATCAGCTAACAAACAATTGCTAAAAGTGGTTAAGAAGTATGCGAAGCCAGGGTCCATAAAGGTACTGACCATAGTTTGGGCAAAGATGGAAATCCCTTGTCTACCACAGTTCTAAATTTGCCAGAGGGCACTGTCTTGCAGACTTGTCATGAGCAACAACTGTCTGGAGCATTTGTGGGCAATCCCAAATCCTCTCCTTTCCTGGACAGGAACCGTGAGGAGCCAGTCCATTTACTAGTCCTTCATTCTGACATGGATGTCATTCTCAGTGGAGCTGGTTTTTATTTCCTGTTTCTTCCCTGGAGGTTGACTGCAATCATTAGTTCTAAAGACAACTGACAAATCACCCAAGTCAAAAACATGAATTGAAATGTCAACAATTATCACATGATGTACAGAATAAGTGTAAGATAAAATTATGTTTTTACAAAGCATGAATCAATACTTCAGTTATAACATATAGCAGAAGCTTCAAATCCCTATTGCTCATTCCTGAAGGAGAATGATAGGAGCAGGGAACATATGCAAAGTGGGATTACTCCCATTCATGCATTAAGAACCATGCTTTTGTTGGCAATCTGAACTGAGATTAAACAGCAGCTATCTGGGAAAAATATTAATCTCCATCAGAACTTTTAAAAAAATGTTACTACCAATTAATTGAGCAGCTTATATCTTCTAGGAGACGTTTAAGCATTCTAAAGCAACATTCCTATATAATTTAGATCACTGGTCCTTCACACTGATACTAATTAATACTAGGAACAGTGGTCAAGATTTTTCCTCATGTGAAGCTAATTGAATAGCTTTGTTTCCTTGGAGGAAATATTAGAAGAATTATTTCCACTATTCTTATTCTTGTGTACCAGTTTTCTTAAAACTCACAAACTTACACAGCATTTTCACTTAAATTTATCATGTTTTTACAAAGCATGAGTCAATGTTATGTTATAACATATAGCCAAAGCTTCAAATGTCTATTGAAGGAGAATGACAGGAGCAGGAAATATATGCACTTTAGACAGAAATATATATTCATTTAAGACCATATCCATACACCCAAAAAAAAAAGCAAAACAAACCCCACAAAAAAGTTGGATTGTTTAACTGGATGTCAGCCCTCCTCCCAAACCAAGAAAGGCATGCAGAATTAATTCCAAGCAGTTTCATTTATTGTTTCTCACCTCTAAATAAAAATCTTATCAAACTAAACAAATCTTTTTGAATCAAATATACTCTGAGAATTTCTAGGGACCCTCTAGAAATTTCTCCTGACCCTCTTTCTACCAACCACACTATATAAACTTTGCTATCTCTTGGTCCTCTAGAATACAACTCCTCCCTCTTGGGAATCCAGACTACATTCTACCACACTGGGTGAATTTAGGACATTGGCATAATGTTATCCATTGATATAATTCTAATTATCGAATTAGTCCTGTAGCAAATTGAGAAAAAATATTTACCTAGAAACTGTTCTGAAACCCCACCTCAGAAAAGAAAAAGTAACAGATCAGTCTTAGATTTGCTGAAGTAGAGAAAAGGGGCATTTTTGAGGGGAAGCAATTTTCTTGAACAATAAATTGATTCAGAAATTTCTTCAGTTCTTTTGCATTCCTAGAAGAAAACATTTTTTTTTCATTTATCTGCACCTTATTTTAGGCTAACACAAGTTATATGGACATTGCAATTTATTTTCTGTTTCAATCTGAGTTACAGGAGTAGTAATTGTGCAAACACTCAGAGACAGTTCTGACTGAGGAGACTTATAAACCCTGTAAAAATTAATGCAATATAACAATAACATAATCAAGCCTGGGATAATAATTCATATAGAGCAATGTGGTATTTCCAGGTGCATATTGAATTTCCATGAAGGTATGAACCATTGCCATCTTTTTTCACTTAAAGTAGTCACTGGGTGAAATAATTTACAATGTTGAAGCCCTAGTCGAAAAAATAATCTACAGAAGTCAGCCTTTGATAATTCATCTAATATTGCTAGTATGCTTATGCACAGTAGAATATACCCTTGTATGTTTTGCTAGCCTGAAAAATGCTATCAAATTCCTAATTTTTGTGCTTAACAGCAACATTCTATTCCACAACCACTACGACAAAAACAAAGAACTGATGTTTTTGCCTGCAAAATGTTATGGAACCTGGATTAATAGAATAACAGAGTCGGAAGGGACCTTGGAGGTCTTCTAGTCCACCCCCGTGTCAAACAGAATTATCAGGTTTATTTCATAAATAAAAGCCAAAATGTAACAATGATGCAATGAGATTTTAATATCTACTCTTTAATACCACACCGGAAGTTGATACGCAAGCAAGTCTGCAGAAATTCATTTCACTATTGCTAGTTGACAACATGCTGACACACACAAACTGGGGAGCACACTTGTCCAGAAACCATGAATTCTAACCAGCACACAGAAAGGTAAATAAACTAGAATTCTTTTTACTAAAGCATCTTTCCATCACATTTTAGAATCTTGTTAGATTTTATTTATCAATATAGGAAAATAAGAAATAAAACTGTGGGAACATAAGATTTAGTGTGCTAAATGTACCTTTTTTAAAGAAAAACACAAAAACTTTGACCTTTGCAATTCCTCCTTATTTTTAAAGTAATCTCCAGTCAACAGTAATGATCATTTGTATATGATTACCAATCCTGTAAATTTAAGTTACAAATTAGAGTTTTAAAAACTAAACTACCACAAAACCGAGTCTTAAGAAACTCAATTATATAAGGATGAGAGGAATTTCCAAAGGAATAATTTAGAAAAGAGGTCTGCAGTAAAATGTAGAATTTTCTGTTCAGATATTTCAGCCATATAATTTTGCCATTTTTTTCAGTCACTTTTTCTCCCATTTATTCCCTGGTGATTGAGTCTGTGGTTGGCTGTGTTTTTGAACAAAGATATCCCTATACATTTTCCTGCTATAGTAGAAAAGAGAGCTAATATTTAATGCCCTTTTTTTGGGGGGGGGGCAGGAAACTATAACACCAGTAAGATTTATCGGCTGATTGCCTCTTGCTAATAATTGGTTAACAGAAGAAGGGGATCAGATACTTTGTAGGGAATTTCTAACAGAAAACTGCAAAGAAAAAGAGAGGCAAGCAAAAAATAATGAGAAAATCAAAACCAAGAAATTATTAAGCTAATTAAAGAAAAGCAAATATATGGAGATAGTTCAAAATTAAAACCAAGAGAATGGAATTGAGAAGATAGAAAATTAATAAAGAGAATAGTATTAAGAGATGCTCAATGGTTATAAACAAGATTGTGGAGATTTGCCATTATTCTCTCTCGATGTGCCTTGTTTGAGTTTGGCAGTAATTAAGCCAGTTTTTATATATCATCTCTGACTTATACACAAATGTCTACTATAAAGTCTGAGAAGAAATAAGCTACTTAGAATGCTTTCAATTTTATCTGATCATACTGAAAAATAATAAGCTCTGTACTGTAAGTTACAGAACTGGTTGAACTGGTTTCTGAGCATGCTGAATTTGAATTAAAGGGTCAACCATTGGGGCGGGGTTAACCTCCTTAGACAATGGTGACCTTATTACTACCTCTAACCTCTACCAGTGGAGCATTTAAAAGTCTGGAAAGTGAAGCCTGGTAGAAATTTACTTCTTATATCTGTTCTAGTGCAGGGGCCGGTTCTTAGCACACCCAGGCAATGACAATACCACTGAGAGTGTGAATAATGATTGGGATAAGAATACTTGATGGAAACTTTAGGCAAATTGCTCCGGGCATACAAATCTTAGGACGGGTGATAAATACTGATTACCAAAGTGAAATTCAAATTATTTTACACAACACAAATAATAATGATCTATAACTTCAAACTGGTTAGTAAATTTGATAGCTAATCTGTGAAAAGTTAATTGCACCCTAATATAAGAAATCTCAGGATCTGAACAACCTGCTATTCAAGGAGACAATTAATGTCAAGACAAAAAATGTGGCTGCATTACCCAAGCCAATTAGACTAAACTGCAATTTTTTCCAGTGAAGTCCTGAACCTGTTTGCAATTAGTTTTATAACACTACAACATTTGTGTTGGGAACACTGAAGCACTTCTAAGTTGAAAGGATTAGCCGGTAATATTACTGTTGTCCAGCGGACATCCACCTGGAGGCTCCTTTCATTTACCTCAGGGGTATCAAATTGGCAGCCTGTGGGCCAGATGCATCATGTGTAGGCCACACCCACCTAAGCTCCGCGAATGGGAAAAATGTTACAAAACATCAAGCGATGGCAACGTGATGCAGTGAGTTTGACACCCATGATGTAGCAATAACAATAGCACTTAGACTTATATACCACTTTATAGTGCTTTACAACCCTCTCTAAGCGGTTTATAGAGTCAGCATATTGCCCCCAACAATCTGGGTCCTCATTTTACCCACCTTGAAAGGATGGAAGGCTGAGTCTACCTTGAGCCTGATGGGATTTGAACTGCCAAATTGCAGGCAGCCGATAGTCAACAGAAGTGTCCTGCAGTACAGCACTCTAACCACTGCGCCACCGAGGCTCCTGTACCTGTTAAGTTGTCCACCAAAGTGGTACCCATCTATCTAATCACGATCACCCGCTTATGAACTGCTGGGTCAGTAAGAGCTGGATCAAGTGATGGAAGCTCACTCCATCATGCAGCAGCAACCAGGTCTTTAACACGAACCTATCAATTGTCAGCCCAGCATCCTATCCACATAAGCCACCATGCACCTTAGTTTTATATTACTGGCCCTGTGTATTTGATGCCACTAGGCTTTTCCAGCCAGAATAGTTTATCTTTTAATGTTCCCACAGCTGTCAAATTCCATTTCTGCTTTCTCTTATTAGACCATTGTCTTGGCTTTTCTTCTTCTTCCTCAAGGTTATTCTCACAGCCCATTACACAGATCTATACCACTTCTGATTACATCTTTTGGGACTAAGCAGCAACATGCCTCAATGCTAGCAATTTGGCAATGGGCTCAGATAGGTTATCCTCATAATGCCGTATTAAAATTTAGTTAGTGGCGATGACAATTTGAAGTATTGTTATTTTTATTTAGTATCAGTATGTCTTGGTTATAGTTCTGTCATGAGCTTCTCCTCACATGCTGGCTGCACAATGATAGGATGATAAGATCTCACCCATTCTCATCAGACAATAACACCACTCCTGTGCTGCTTTGCCAGCATCGTATCAGTTACAATGACTTCCTAATGACAATAGGATGTATACTGTAATGCAGGGATCTCCATCTCCCGAGCTGCAGCCCACTATTGGGTCTTGAGCCTTTTAAAACCAGATTGCAGAAATGGTGAGTGTGTGCAAGCGTACAACCCCATTTGTGTAAGCAGCAGGCGAGCGGAGGCACGCACACTCCATTTCCACAAGCTGCAGGTGTGTGTGCATGGCGCAAATGGAGGGGCATGCACTTGCCCACTCCTCATGCAGAAGCATCCACTCAGAGACAGACTGACAGAGACAGAGACACAGAGTGATACAGGTAGATTGATAGATAGACATACAGATAGATACACAGGTACAAATAGATAGCTATAAATATAGTTAAGAGACAAACAGATAGAACCACCAGAATGTAGAATATGATTTCCTGATTTTTATAATGAGATTCCTGCTAAAATATTAAGTAACAGCAGTAATAATAGTTAGAGAAGTATATGTTATCATTTTCTTGGTAAGGAAAAAAAACCCTACTATGTAACAGGATTATTTTTTAAAAAAATCTATATAAACTGCAAACACACACACACACAAACACCATATAACATAATTCTCTGATTAAGCTCAGCATGACAAAGGATCAAGACTTGTATCTAGTTATGTAAACTGCATATTTTATATCAGCTTGATTTTGAAATAAGGTAAAGGGAATATAGTATCCTATGTCTTTTTTCTTTAATTATTAAGTCTTCTACTTGATACTTGAAATATTTAGGATTTTTTTAAATATTCCATATTCACTATAAGGTGAGGGGCTTCTATTTTAGGAATACTTTTCTTTGCACAGCAACTCTTAAGATTCAATTTTAAAGACATTCTTTAAAAATTAGATATCTGGAAAATGTATAACACATACAGCAATGTGGAAGTTTAAGAATGAATGAGTAATTGTTTAGTCAGCATCTGCTTAGAGAAAAGTTCTTTTTTCAAATTGATGGTTTAAGTCTATTTATATGTACAAATGGGAAAATAATGAATTGATTTAATTGTTTACAATGAACAACTGAAAAACATTGAAGGATACAAAGATGATGAACGTTTCTGAATGAGAGACAGAATGTTACTTGGTATTATTCAGAGGAAATCTTAGAGAGGGAAAATAAACAAAGAAGAAGAGCTAATAGTCATTTTAGAGACTTTTATAGAATATTAGGTTCAAGAAAAAAGCTGATGAAAATAAATCATTAACACTGCTGAAAAATTATAGAGCTGTAAGTGCTGTTGGCAAAATTGGAGAAATGTTAAAATATGAATATAGCTTCAGTGCGTGGCTATGTGGTGATTTCTATATGTGAAAACTGCTATCACAGTTTCCTATACAAAAGGAAAGGTATCGCAAATTATTGGAGATTGCTTCGCCTTTTTGCACCAAGGACAAATAGCAAAATATGCAGGAAACAAAGGGCACTTGTTTCAGGTTTTCACCTGATCTGTTGTCAGTTAAACAAGTCCTTGAGCTGAAAAGACAAAGGAAACTCCTCACTCTGTCATATTCATGTCTCCTTCTTTTGATGATATACAGTAGTTTATTGTACATCTATTCAATTTTCAGGTATTTCTTAATAAACAGTAGCTTCTATTTCAAGTTCAATGAATTCTGCATCTAAAATAACCATATTATGAACATTTGTTTCTGTGTGAGGATATACGTATATGTGTATGTGTGTAATGTATTCCTATTTAAGTATTAACTATCCTTTCAACAAAACACAATGGCATCCTGCTTAACAAGAGCTCTTTTGTGAATTTAAATCTCTAGCAAAAACCATGAGCACATTAGTTTAAGTGTAACTGGAAAAATGTTTGACAGGATTTCGTTTGAAAAGTTGTACGATGTAACGATGAACAAAAACTAAGCAATGTGCTTTAATGCCATGTGGGAGATGTAAAAACCAGATTCTTGCTCTTTAGTAGGCCACTGAGAAATGCATGAATGTAAAAAGAAAATGTACATTTGCTGCTTTAGAGCATATGGAATTGACAGCTACTTGCTGAATGGGATCGGAGTGTTATACGATGGAAGTGAAGCATGATTGGAAATAAATTAAATGCTTAATGTATGGTTCAGCACTATTGAGTGATGAGTGATGCCCCTCTGATGGTTTCATGGATTTATAGATAAATGTATCAAGTTATTTCTTTTATTTAGTTGTTAGATTTACATCCTGTCTTTTCCTATAGGAGTCAAAGCACATATTCTGAGGGGGTTTTTTTCCCCCACGATAACAATGTTCTTGTGGTAAGTTGATCTGAGAGAAAATGACTACCTGGAAATCATAAGGGATGTTGATAGAAGTATAGAAGTGTGTCAGTTGAAAATATGAATATTTATGTGCTTTTGAATGTAGACAAGTGTTTTCCAGAAAATGTTGAGTGATTTGAACAACATAGTATGGTCTGAAAGTTAGTATGAAAGACCAAGCTCATTGTTTATGACATAGAAAATGAGACAGATGGACAAAAATAAAGCAAAAATTTACAGCAAGTAAATTAATTTCTGTATCTTGGAAGAATGATTACTAAAATTGGGAAAATGGAGAAATGTTGATGTGAAAATGCTGCTAGAAAGATAGTGAAGAGTGCAGGTAGTCCTCCACTTATCAACACAATTGAGTCCAAAATTTATGTTGTTAAGTGAGACATTTATTAAATGAGTTTTGCCCCAGTTTACGACTTTTCTTTCCACAATTAAGTGAATCATTGCAGTTGTTAAGTTAGTAGCCCAGTTATTAAGTGAATCTGGCTTCCCCATGACTGTGCTTGTCAGAAGGTCACAAAAGGGAATCACATGACCCCAGGACACTGCAACTGTCATAAATATGAGTCAGTTGCTAAGCACCTGAATTTTGATCACACGATCATGGGGATTGTCATACCTGACCCAGCCTGGTCTTCTAGGAAAGAAACACTCTCGGCTCCATTGTGATGAAAAGGTTATGGTTTTACAAAAAGCCAAGTGGTTACAGAAGCAAAGCCGGATCCAAATATTTGCATGCGAGGATTCCCTAATTAAACTTTCCCTTCTCCATTTCACTCCCCTGTTATCTCCCCATTGTCCAGTCATATTCAAAGAAGATCTTTTGGTAACTGGAAATGGATGGACATCGCATTCCATTCCCAGGACTGGGGCCTTGGGATGACTCACAATGCTTACTTTCGGTTTTCTTCCTACAGCTCTCTCTCTCCCCACCACCCCAATGACTTATGGCAGACTGGCATCTAGCGAAGCGTGCATGGGAGTCAAGGATGGCAGCTCTGACAGGGATGTTGCAATGGTCTTAAGTGTGAAAAACAGCCATAAATCACATTTTTCAGTGCCCTTGTAATTTTGCTATATGTTAAGGATGTGTACTAGTCTTTTGCAAGGAATACTTCTCAAATGAAGTAAACATAACTACATAATAGATGGTCACACTGTTATGTAGAAATGAGAGATGATATTAAGAGAAATGTAAAAGTCCCATGCTATGAGAATAGACTATTTAAGACACAGGTATGGGTATGTGTTGAATGAACATGAATTGAAGATCAAAGTGATTTTAAAGTGTGTTTAAACTGTGTTTAAACTGATTGGGTCATATAGAGAGAATTAATGAGTACTGAGGGGGGTGACTGAGGGGAGATAAAGACAGAGAGGAATGAATACCTTGAAACACACACACACACACATACACACAATCATGGTTTGAAATCAATGTAAAGAGCAATGGTAGTGCAGTGGTTAGAACGCAGTATTACAGACTAACTCTGCCCACAGCCAGTTCAATCCTGACCGACTCAACATTGACTTAACTTTCCATCCTTCCAAGCTCAATATGAAGAGCCAGATTGTCGGCAGCAATATGCTGATGTTTGTAAAGTGCTCAGAGAGTAATGTAAAGCAATGGTTCCCAACCTTTGTGGCCCAGCTGGGGCAAGGGAGAGGGAAACTGGACCACACGAGCGGTGGGCTGGTGCATGCATGCATGCATCCCTGGCATGAGTGGGGACCAGTGTGCACACCCATACTCCAGCCAACCACTTGCACGGCCTAATTCTTTATCAGACATGGCCCAGTAGTGGACTGCGGCCCAGAGGTTGGGGACCCCTGCTGTAAAGCACTATGGACCAATATACAAGTCTAAATGCTATTGCTATTTTGTCTGAAGTACTGCTTGTAAACACTATCGCTGAAGAAATCACTTATGAATTTTCCACAATGTATTTTAACAAGCTGCCAGATAATATTAGTAAACAGGCATTTTTCCTTCTTAATAATGTGCATTACATAAAATATGTGAATTGCCAAGACCAAATTAAACACATATCTCAAATCCTTTAGTACAATTCAAAAAATAGTTTAAAAGCAAGCAAGCAAGAATGATTATTTTATTGCCTTATTCCAATAGGTTATTCACTATTACAATAGAAACATTTTAAAAAAAATATCCAGAATCTTATGGTCATGTCATTATGACTATACATGCAGTATAAACAATTTCAGCCATTTTCTAGTATTTTTAATTTAAGTATCTTATTTTTACAATGTTAAAGGTCAATGCATGCCATCGTAGCATTAGAGATATCACTGAATCTCAGACTTCAGTTACCAATTGTAATCATTACTATTATTCAACTTACAACTGAATTGCCAACTAAGAAAATTAAACAGTAAAAATGTTTTCTCTCATATTTAATAATTTGACAAGAATCTTTTGTTCCCTATATGCTTTTCTCAACATTTGAGTCTTTCTATCATTAGTTCAACAGCTTTAGTAGAAGAAAATACAGACAAATAGAGATTATGGCAGAAGGATCCCGATTCCTAAAGTAAGTTAAATGTGCAAGTACCCTCATACATACTGTCCCATCACTAGCTTCCTGGGATTTTTCATTGCTATTCTCTCAGTACTATGGGTAGTCTTCATGTAGTGACCACAATTGGGATTGGCAATTTAGTCACTAGGTAACACAGTCATTAAATGAAAACGCACACGATCATGACTTCCAATTTTACTTTACTTCAGTTGTAAATCGTGTTCATGTGATTTTTCAGTTAATGACTGTGTTACTTAGTGACTAAGTTGTCAGTACTTACTATACAGGATTACTATACTGTACAGGATTAACTCTGTTTATTGCCAGCAAAAAAAGACAAGGTTGTGAAGTATGCTAATGACAATCACCCCACTGAGGCACATTGCAAAACACACAAATGGTACTCATGTGACTGTGGGACATTGCAATGGTCAGGAGTCTTTTTCAACAAATTTGAAGGCAACATTAATCTTCCTGACTTTTAAGTTTTGCTTCCATAGAGTGTCACAGGGAAAATCATGGTTTGCTTGATCCTGATCTTTGTATGTATTTCATGGCATTTATTTATTTTTCCAAGGGGCTTCATGGCTGTTCTATCGAGTGTTGTATGTGGCATATTTCTTCACTGCTTGTTTCTTTACTGTCGGTGGTTGGTTCACTGGAAAAAGTGCAGAGAAGAGAAACTAAGATGATTAATGGCTTGGAGACGAAAACATATAAAGAAACAGTTGCAGGAATTGGGTATGACTGGTCTAGTGCAAAGAAGGACTAGAGGTGACATTTAGCAATGTTCCAATATTTGACCAGCTGCCACAAAAAAAAGAAGGTCAACTTATTTTCCAAAGCACCAGAACGCAAGACAAGAAACAATGGGTGGAAACTGATCAAGAAGAGAAGCAACCTGGAATTAAGGAGAAAATTCCTAACAGGGAGAACAATTAACCAGTGGAACAGCTTACCTTCAGAAGTCGTGGATGCTTCATCACTGCAGGTCTTTAAGAAGAGACTGGATAGCCACTTGTCTGAAATGGTATAAGGTCTCCTGCTTGAGCAGGGATTTGGACTAGAAGACTCCAAGGTCCCTTCCAGCTCTATTCTGATTGATTGATTCTAAAATGCAGAAACTATCACTTTAGTGCTTTCATTTCAAATTCTAAGACTAATTGTTCTATCTGTTATCCTTTCTCTGGTTTCTTTATGTTTAATTTTAGTCCATTTTTTCCACTGTGCTCATTGTGCTTTCTGATTTTTAGCAGTAGGGCTCCCAGACCCATTGCATGTGCAACTATCAGAATAGTGTCAATAATACAAAACAAAGAATCACATGAAATGATTCAACTACACTTAAGATAAACATTTACATTTTCCTCTTCTTTTCCTAGTTTCTCTCTATAGTGTAATCCTTTTAGAGCAATAGCTTATCATGTTACTCTGAGAAGCAGCATCAGATTGATAATGCCATAAAAAAAATCACATTTTTTAAAAATAAAAAAGATGCTCCAAAGATTAAAATACAGAAAGAGACCCTCAAACCAAAGAGTGACCTGGATATTTATTGGATGAAATATTTATTTATTAGATTTTAATCCCACCTTTATTAATTTATAAATAACTCCAGGCAGTGAACAGGTTGGGCTGAGAGAGTGACTGGCCCAAAGTCAGTAAGAGGAGTTTCATGCCCAATTTACATTTTCCTGGATACCACACTAAATTGGCTGGACGAAGAGATCATTTGTTTTATTTTAAAGGAAGGTGGTAAGGTACTGATATTGTTTAAACTTGTGATAAAGGGATAAGCATTTATATATATATATATATATTATTTTCTTTTTCTTTATTATAACCTTATTTTTTCTTTTTTATTCTATTTTTTTCTGCACCTTTTTTAGTTTGTATTAGTATTTATTGTTGTAATTCTAATCATTAATAAAATTACTATAAAACGTTAAGATTGACAAGTATGTGTGTGTGTGAAGCTCCATACATCAGGGCAGTGCTCCCTTGCTCTAGCGCGTGAAGCTCTACTCTCATGAGTAGAAGACACTTAAGTGGAGGGCACCTGTGCTCGTGCATGAAGCTCCATTCGCGTGAAAATAGTTTCAAGTGTGAGCATTCTCTTCTCGTCCGAGGGGAGCTTTGCACGTGAGCACAAGCGACCTCTGCTCAACAGCCCTTGCTCAGGTCAGTGGAGCTTTGTGTGAGAACGCAAGCACCCTCTGCTCATGCATGAAGCGCTATTTGCATGAGTGGAGGACACACACACCTGCTGCGCACACCACTGGATGCACGTGCATGCATATGCACCTGCCACTCGCAGGACCCCCCACACACACCAGGCCAGGCCACCAAGGTGGAAAGGTTGGGGACCACTGCTCTACAGAAGTTTTAAATTTCTTAAGATGCCTTGAAGTGAGCAAGACTGATCCATTCTATGAATCATTTTAATTTCAGAAATATTTATATTTTACACTACCTGTATTAATACAAAGCTGAAAACCTTCTTGTAATCTCTGCTCCGTTCATTAAAAATTCTAAACTATTAAGAACTATTAAACTTTTACAGAAATTCAAATTTTAGTTAGATAAGCTATCATATCAAGAATCTTTAGAAATAAGAGAGATTTATCTGGAATATCTCTTTTGTATCCCCTTCATTAACAAAGTAATGATGCAACAATTCGATTAATATTTTTGAGTTGACACTATATATGTAAGTTTCCTAGAAACTGCTTCCTTTGAATTCAGCAAGACTTATTTCTGGCTTACTTTACATATGGCATTATCCTGCGTTATCTATGATATTTATCCAGAGACACTATTTGGTTGATAAAGTTATTTCAGTCATTTTCTCTGCAAATATTTTCAGTTTGCAAACGGAGTGGACTAGGGAACTTTCAGTCTTCAGACTGAATTTGACTAACCAGGTATTCTTAAATAAAGTTCTTCTCCATATTCTTATCCTCTGCATTCCTCACCAGAGGCAATTGTTTGAAGATTGTAGAATGCATTGAATAAAACTCACATTTTGCTTTCTTAACTTCCTAACTAAGAAAGGTGTGTCAACCTTGCTATAATGCACAAGAAGGAACTATCATGTAAAGATCCTTCTTCGGACTTTAGTCAAGGGCATTTCATTAAACGTCATGGATCCACAAAAGATCTGATAAACTGAAAAATTCCAGGAGATTTTAGGATTACAACTGTTACTTATACTTAACAGAGTTATTTTCTCTCCATCAGCAGTTACAATATATTAATAAAAAACACTTCAGTTATCATGAAACAATAATGTATTCAGTCATTTCTGGCAGCAACATAAACAAGTTTTTTAAGTTGGTCATCATATACTACGATTAAATCAAAATTGAAAGAAGTATTTTTTTCTATCCCATTAGTCAAAAAGGAAGAAAGGTGACTGGAGAGAACTACTTACTTTTATTACTTTAAATCATTAAAACCATGATTTCTCAGATTGGTATTGCTGTTAACAGATGATACTACAAACAATGCTACCGCGGCCCTGGACCGAGTTGTGCCATTGCGACCTCTGATTTGGCGGGGATCCCGGTCAGCTCCATGGTTCAC
>JANHFL010002933.1:59411-71545 GCA_032468155.1 Oxyrhabdium leporinum | reverse complement strand
CTCTTTTGGGTGGGGAAAAACCTGGGCCTTCAGATTCAGGTTTTTCCCAGATGTGCCAACACGGTTTCTTTAATAAATTCTTACTTGGATAAATCTGTATCTGAGTGCTGAGTGAAGTATTGGAACTTGGATGGAACGCTGACAATCCGTTTCTAAGCCAAAGAGCCATCGCTGTCCAAAGATGTCTCCTTGGTCATGTGGCCGGCATGACTAAATGCCGAAGGTGCACGGAGCGCTGTTAGCTTTCCACCAAAATGGTCCCTATTTTTCTACTTGCATTTTTTACGTGCTTTCAAACTGCTAGGTTGGCAGAAGCTGGGACAAGTAATGTGAGCTCACTCCATTACGTGGCACTAGGGATTCAAACCACTGCACTGTCGACCTTCTGATCGACAAGTTCAGCATCGTACCCACTAAGCCACCGCGTCCCTTATTTTTGCTGGATAACATTGACTGAAAGCCCAACTACAACTTAAATGTTTGGGGGATGTTATAGGAATGTAACTTTGGTGACTTTTCCTATTATCTTGTTTTTATTTTAAAGCTTCAAAATCTCAGTGTCAACAGAGCACATGAAGTGAGAATTATGACTTTTTTTATTTCTTTTCCTTGTTGGTGATTGAATCAGCTAGTATAGGACTGATTCCATAGATTAGCAAATCCATTCTTCGTGATGGGACATTGTCTCTTCTTAAAATAGGCACAACTCTACAGAAGTTCTCTTTTGATCTGGAATATTCTGTGTAACAATAGGTCAATATTATAGATTTAATTTTTGGCTAAAGTTGTTTATTTCCCCAGTTATTTCTAAATGACAGCAAATGTAAGGACCCACTTGAATCAGGCTTTCAACTGTTTGAGACTGATACTGCTTTGAACATTTTAATGCATAACCTATGCTGAAAACTGCATGAGACAAGTAGAACAATACTAGTTCTTTTGAACCATTTTAATTGAAGATATTTTTAGTAGCTAATGATCAAAGTATCTTTCTGGGTTGTCTAATTGGATTGGACTGTGTTCCCTGATGTTCTACTGTAGTTTATCAGTGCCCAGTAGTTATCAGTGCCAAACCTAAGATTTTAGCTGGCACTTATAAAATCCACGCATTGACAAAATTTCTGTCAATTATATAATAAGGCCATACTTCTTGGATCCGCACATATACTATGCTTAAACTAAGCATCCTAGGTTCTTTAAAAAAAACTCATACTCAATGAGTATGAAAGCCAACACCAGCTATAATATTGACAGCAGTGATTTTACATTGTGGTGTGTATAATAATTGTCAGTGTAAAGACCAAATGTAGACTGTTTGCTATCCTAACACTATCAAGAACCTATTGGGATCATTTTCAGAAACACTATATAACATGCTCCTTCCATTCATGCAGCACACTCCACAGAATAATTATCTAGATTCTAGAGAATATACAATTGGTAAAAAAATACACACTTGTCTAAACATAACATAGAATCAATAACATTTTCTATTAGTATGTTTGTAAAAAAAATGCACTGGCAGCTTCAAAACCAAGAAAGACATGTGGTGATTCTTCCAAGCTGATTTTTTTTTTCACACCAATAGACAGAATCTTGCCAGACTGAGCACTCTACTATCTGTACCTCCAATATATTCTGTGGACTATTAGGGAGGGTCTGTCTTCACCCTCTTTCTCTCAACTATATTATCTGGACTGAGTTTCCTCTTCCTTCTCTGGAATGCACCCCCTCCCACCTGGGAATCCATCTACTTACTATATTCCCTCATAAGCTCTGATTTAAATTAACCATTGTTCATTTATGCATCTTCAGTATTCACAACTTTTTAAGGGGATGAGTGGAACCATCCACAGCTTACTTCAATTTTTAAAAAAGACATTCATCAAATGTTCATACTTAGATGGTATACATAGTTAATTCCAATTTCATGTAAAATGGAAGACAGAATATTAGTTGCAATTAACCATACAACTATGCATTAGTGCAGTAAACTTCAATAGTATTGTAAATGGCATGAAATAGAAGTAGGAGGAAAATTACAATTGATCAAGGACTAAATGACTTTTATTAATTCCAGTTTCATTTTATATTACTACACTATATTATTATAATTATAATATGGTATTATTATATTCAATACCATATAGTTGTTCATTTATGTAAAACAACCATTGGCATTTCTAATATGTATAAAATCAAAGCTGACAGATAGAAATGTCAGGATGATACCATATGTAGACTTTTTGCAAATTAACTTTTAACATCTCATCATGAATGGTGAATAGAGTTCACATTTTTTTGCTTCCATTTCAGTGAATACACTCTGTTGTAAAATTTGTGTATACATGCTAAACAAATCGAAAAAGCCTATAATTTTCACTACATTCTTTGAAATCTATCCTCTGAATACATTCTCTGAAACTCCTTTGATGTCTTTTTGGAAAAAAATATAGTAATTGTCTTAAAAACCTTTATACTTTATACTATGATTTTCGTTCTCTGTGTGATAACATAGCATTAAATTTTGTCTTGTCAGCGAGATCACACTTGTCATAATATAGGTTTGATATTATATTAATGCACATTGTGGAAGCATGGTGAATAAAATAAACTTGAGTCTGACGTGCTCAATAATATTTATATATTTGTCATTTTATTAGTAGACTTCTTTCAACTACACTTTGCTTTTCACAAACTGAAAGTTAATACAAATAGGTTGGACGTCATGCCAATCAAGTTGATGCACAGCTAGCTCAAGGTTCATATTCAAGGAACAGTCATCAACTGTTCCTGGTGGAAGGTTTATTGAAGCAGAATGCCATAAGTTTTAGTCCTAGACGTTGCATTCAACTCTGCATGCTTTTATGAATGTACTGATCAATAAAAGTTAAAATAAAGGAGTCCCTGCAGATTTTGCTCCGCTAGTGATTACTGATTATAGCGATTGGTGCTCATCTCTGTTTTAAGGCTAGTGAACCAGCATTTCCCAAACATATTTCCACAGTCATGTGGCAAGCATGATGTCACAGAGTGTTGTTACCTTTCCATTGAAGTGGTACCTATTTATCTACTTGCATTTGTATGCTTTTGAGCTGCTAGGCTTGCAGGAGCTCCAGCAAGGATGGAAGCTCACCCTGACGCGTGGAGCTCAGATCTCGACACTGGCCTGCTGGCTTTCCAGATGACAAGCCCAGCGTCTTAACTACTGAGCCACAATGCTGCCCTACTGATGAGTAGGTAATTGGAAATGTTGGAAAAATGGTTCTCAATAACATGATAGATTTGATAATTCCTTAAAATACAGAAATAAAATTCAAAGCACTATTAACAGGGTATAGAAATAAAATTAATGCAAATCTCATTTAATGAGCAGAAATCAAATGTACTAGTATAAGTAGTACATTTGTACTACTTGTGTGTACTAGTACATTGTATGTACAGGAATACATATAAGACATACATAGGTACAAGGCAAACTGAATTTCAAACTGTATCAACTATAGTTTCCAAATCCATGGATGTAAGAGTTCACCTGATTCTACAGAAGTGAAAATGGTAATAAGTATGATCAGGATATTAAAACTCAGGCCAGTGAAAAAAGATTGAAAGAATAAGAAATATTTACCCTTGGAGAGAGAAGACAGACAACATGTGGTAGTATTTCCAGATACCTGAAAATACATCCTACAGATGAAAATCAAAGTACTTTCTTATGAACTCTCTCTGTATTATATGCAAAATATAAAATAATGGATTTAAGTTACAGGAAAACTGATTCCAACAGAAGGGGGGTGGGGCGCAAATCCAAATAGCTCAACAGAGGTACCAATTACTCAGAGAAATGATTAAATTCCCTTCACTTGATAGGGAGTCTCTTCAGATCTAATAACAAGTAGAAATTAGATATCCAATTATTGGGGATTTTCAAATTTGAATTCATAATTTAAGGCAATATATTGACTCGGTAGTTTAAATTATCCTTTTCAACATTGTGCCTCTGTAATATATTAACAGCAGTAGATTCCATAAACTGGATACACTACTGGTAGTCCTCGGCTTGCAACAGTTCATATATAGTGACAGTTTGAAGTTAAAACATCATGAAAACATCATGAAAAAGTTTTTCGCACTTATGACTGTTGCAGCATCCCCATCATAGTCATATGATCAAAATTCTTGGCAAATAACTCATATTTATAATGGTGTCAGTGTCCCAGTAATCACCTTTTGCAGCTTTATGACAAGCAAAGTCAATGGGAAAGCCATATTCATTTAACAACCATGTTACTAACTTAACTACAGTGATTCACTTAACAACTGTGGCAAAAAAGGTCAAAAAAATGGGGCAAAATTTACTTAACTGTCTCACTTAGTAACAAAAATGTTGTAATTTGAGAACTGTGTTATTTGTTTCAAAGGTTATAAGCAATGCAATTATATATGTAAAATAAAGATTATTTTTTTTTAAAGAAAAATATTTAAGGAAAATATTAACTACTTTTGGATTTATTTACAATATATAGTGTAAGTACTATAACATCCACTATGTAAGACAGACAGGCAGAAGACTAACAAAGAACAGCCACGAACAGCAATTAGCAGTCAGAATACACAATGAAAACTCCTTAATTTCACCATACATGGACAGACTCAACCCTAGTTTCAACAGGGAAAGTATCTGAGACCAAGCTAAAATCTAAAAACATTCAAGAATTCCTGGAACCTTGGAGTTCAGACAAATGAGCCATCAACAAACACGGAGAAATAAAGCATACTTACACATCTTTCAAATGAAACAATAAAAAAACAAAGAGGACAAAAAGAATACATCCTCTCCACCAGTCAGTAGGGATCACTAGCAAATAATCAAGGAGAACACAATAGCTTAATCAATAAACTGCCAAGGAGGAAATCACAGCCACACCAAAACTATCAGAGCAAGCTTACTGTATATTAACAGGTAGCAAGTATCATATTTTCTCACATTGATTATGTCACCTAGTTGGGTAATGAGATGTCTGCAAGCAAATAATCAAGCTCAAAAGAACACCAAGCATTCAACAGTTGAGCCTTGAGCTACATATATTCTCTTCTACAGGGCCTCTAAAATCTGGAATATATTTGCAAGTCTACATTTTGGTGAAATAATTGATTTTACATTATTATCTTCACCCCCCCCCAAAAAAAAAAGTAAATATGTTTTTGTGCTGACAATAAAAGCTAATGCATTATTCTGTACATCAGACAGAACAAATGCTGGTATTTAACTCAGCTGCCAGTGTGCGTGTGCATGCCAAAGGTTTTCATGCTCAATCAGGTAGTTCCAAGAATCCATTTTAAGATGGAACTTCTTATCTGTCATAAATGGAAACTATTACAAAATGCCAAGTACAAATACTACTCTACTAATGAACTCTAGATGTCTCATTTTTTGCCAATACAAACAAACTTGTCTACACCCAAAAGTCAGGAAAAGGTGGGGAAGGATGCACTTAAAATTAACCTACTCTCATGCTCTCCTGATCCCCAAGACCTTATAGGCTAGAGTTGCAGACAAGTGCAGTACAGTTCTCATTGCAGCATCATGGCAAAACCCGATAGGTCTACTGAATCCCGGGAAGCAATGAGGGAAAGCAGGAAAGAAAGTTGGAAGAAAGCAGGAAAGAGCCAGTTTCCAGTCTACCATATACATGCAACCCTCTTCCACCCTCCCCTCCATATTCCCTCCTGCCACCCAAACTCCACTGGAAACATGTTATTTCAACTCTAGAGGATGACCTCATGTCATCTTCATCAGATTAGCCATGATGCTATTACCCATGCAAAGCAAGAACTGCAGTGTCCATGTTTTTTATGCTTGTTGGGCAAGGCAGACTTACAGCTTCTTGGAATGTAACCTCTCTGTAAGCAGTAAAATGTCTACACGGTAAATGTCCGTGTAGACATTTTTAATGAGAAGGCTTGTACTCGTGTAGGATATGCAAAAGAGTTTTTAAGATAATTTAGAAACAGAAATAGTTTTACAGCAACCTCTTCTATTTCTCAGGATCCCACTGCAGCAATATATAGCAGCATCACTAGAAATTTTATTTTACTTTATGACTTAGTACTGTTTTATTCTACTTATTTTACTTTATGACTTAGTACTGTTTTATTCTATTTATTATGACTTAATACTATAGTTCTCCCCAGCATAGTTGGCTAAAAGCTGTGGTAATGGAATGGAACAGAATGGAACGGATCCGAGCAGAGCAGAACAGAATAGAATTCTTTATTGGCCAAGTGTGATTGGACACACAAGAAATTTGTCTCTGATGCATAAGCTCTCCGTATACATACAAAACAACAAAGTAATAATAATCATAATGATACCGATAGCAGAAGGTAGTAGAAAAGATGAAAAGGATAATAGTAATACAGATATACTCTATGGATAAATATATTTAGACATAAGGCAGTACTATGGGGATTAGGTGTTCAACAGAGTGATGGCACGAGGGGAAACAACTGTCTCTGTGTCTAGTTGTTTTGGCATGCAATGCCCTGTAGCAGTGTCCCAAGGAATTTTAACACTCTCAGAAAGACTTAAGAATATTCTACCCCTAGAAACACATTTCTAATTGAAGACCACTATACGTAAATTTATTAATAATTTTGTTAATATTTTATTAATGAACTTTCATAGCCTTCTTCCATACTGAAGAAATGTAAGGATTAATAAATACTAAGAAACCTTTTTTTTTCTTCAACAGGGCTCCAAAGTATTCTCTTATTTTACCAAATATATACCTGCTCCAATATTACTGGCCGAAAAACAACTGGGACTAAAACTACGACCAAATCTATACAAGCCATTCATGTAAAGTCTTTCTATTTGTCATACTGCTAACAGACTATGAATATTAAATTCATAATGTAAGAAGAGTCCACATCCTTCCGCTCACTATATTCCATTACCTCTCCTTTTAATCGGCAGTTCTGCTCAAGAGAATCACAGTTATATACACACAGAAAAATGGCTTTCTACATCCGTTTCTTTTCTCCTCTTAGCAGGCAAAATAGGAGTTAGGAACTACCAGCAGGTGTACCATGTTGTAAATACTAGACAAGATAAAATAGCAGATATCTTCCATGTTCACAACAACATATATATTTACACTAGCCATTTAAAGTGTGGTAGTTCTTAATAAGTTGAGTTGCTCTTTTTTTTTTAACCAAGGAACTTCTTGCTCAAGGAAAAAACAGTCCTGTTGCCTTTTGAAAAAAAAAAAAAGAAGTCCACATTTTGGATAGAGAGGACCATTGGTTTGAAAGAGGGGTACAAAATGAGAAACGGTACATTTTTTACTTCTTCCTCAAGTAAAAAACAGTCTAGTTGCCTTTTGGGGGAGAAAAAAGCAAAGAAAACTAAAACAGAAAGTCTATCCTTCTTGCAATCTGTGCGTGCTTTGTTACTACCTAAATCTTTGTAGAAGGAAGTCTTCATCTGAAATCCAGAAATTAGCAAATTGAGCTTAAGAAACATTATATCTCCAACTGTATTTGTATAAAGTAACAATAAGCAAGTTTTTCTCTTCTTATTTAGCTAAATCTGAAATTGAGGATTTTATTAATTTTTTTTGCTTAATTTGGTTGCAGTCTTTGGCAAAACACCAATAGCTTCCCCCCCCAATAGATTTATAATATTATGTCATACATGAAACAGCAAGCTATGCATACCTTTGATAAATCTTTTAAATTAACTTTCTATCACCTAATTAATTTTTTTTTTTTTAATTTTGTCACAAGCTTTTGAATAACACACTTTTAAACAGTAAGCAAGCCAAATAGTATCTTAACTCTGGGTGAATAAGTACTTTACATGGAACATTCCATATAAATACAATTTAGAAGTATGTGCAAAATCAACAGAAGTTACTAAGGAAGAATAACAGCATATAGCATCGTATGATAGGTATGCAGTTATTTTGATAGTGAATCACTGGATCACATCAGGCCTTAGGCAAAATAATTCTATACCAGCCAAAGAAGCAGTGAGAGACATTTGAGATATCTTTAATTTAATTCTTATAGACCTCCCTGCTGGATTGTTTTTCTCTTACAGTTTTTGGCTGTTGGAAGAAGTTAAGACCCCCGTGGGAGCAAAGGTATCAGTAAACTTTTGCTCCAGTCTTCCTTGGTTTTCAGGTTCCATCCAATATATTTTTAACTACCTGCCAGATGTTATTTGTGGATCTTTATCACCAATTCATTGAGTCTCATCTATGTTGAGAAGTGATATCCCCTGTTAATGTGTGTTACTGTAGGAAGAAAGAATATTACAGTAGGAATTATATCAATTGTTTCTTCGTTTTTATACTTTGTGAAAATGAAAGCACGCATCACACTTCTCAAGTCTTGTAGCAAACACACAAGTACTAAGAAGTATACAATATGTTATTTTTTCCCATATTATCAGAGGATCTGTACATGGATAACTCCTCACTCAATGGAGGGGCAAAGAAATTTACACATTGGGAACAGATTTAGATTTATTAAATAATAAGATGCCAAATGAACAAAAATTCAGAATGTTCCAATTCCTGGTAATATTTTGTTCTTATTAAAAACCTGTAAAATATATAGAACTTGAAACTCATTATATTTAGCTTATAGAGCAATTGGTTTTCCCCATGGGACTCTCAGGAAATTAATATAAGAGGAGAAGCCACTTCAAAACAGATTGTTCTAGAAGAATTTCTTAAACACCTAAGTCAATATTAGTGATCATATATTTCTGTTTAAAATGCTGAAGGAGAGTGAACTTTAAAGTAGCTGTGAGGAGCTATAGTCCTGCAGAATGTTTAAACTGCAATTTCCAATAACCAGTCACTGTGGCCAGTGCTGTAGACTATTAGAAGCTGTAGCCTAAAATTACTGTAGTTTGACAAGCTCCACATCTAAGTAGACCATTACATTAAATTCCTTGAAGAACACACAAGCTCACACATATCGGTAAATATATATTAATTATGCAATAGACACAGCTAAGCATTGAGTTAATGAATAAAGAGCAAAGGCTCTTGTGGTATTAGTTATCCTCTAGTATCGTTGACTCAACTATCATCTCTGAATATTTTTTTTTCCTTGCAGGAAAACTGCTATAGACATGACAAGAACTAGAACTGAAGTTCATTCTGAAATAGTAGCTTCAACTGGAATATCCAGTTGAACTCCAACAATGTACTATTATGATGGGATGTTGTCTGGATTCCAATAAGTGAGTGAGTCCATTCCAGAGGAGCAAAAGCCTGTATGGGAGAAAGAAAGTTAAGATACTCCTCCTGAGGAGTTCCCAGAATATATGTTGGGTGTAAGTAATTTGCTTTACTTTGGCAAGATATTGTTTTACAGGTGAGGAACAATAAAGGAAAGTGTTTAGAAGAGTATCAATGTGTCCTTCTTGGTTTTTGGAATCTGACATCAATCTTGCCAAGCTAAAGCAGGTTCCTCCCTTCAATTATTTGTACTAATAAAGATGTGCATTTGAAACTTTAAAAAAGAGTAGAGAAAAGTTTACTGAAAGAGGCACTATTTTTTGGAAAGAAAACCAGAAATACAATATATAAGATATCATAGTTACAACAAATTTGGATATCAGGCCATGTTGACATTTTAAGCACTTGTGAAGATATGTGTTTAATTGAATTAATGTATGATTCATAAATCACATACTTTCAAGGGAATGGCTTAAGTGGAGCATCCAAGACAAACCAAAATGATATGTTTATTTACTACAATCTTTTAAACAGTATTTTCCCAATATATGTTTTCTTTTGCTCCATTCTATTCTAGACTTTTCAGTGTGCACCATGCTTTCTTCCAAGTATCTATTAAGTGCATTTAATATTAAATAAAATAATATTAAAACCTAAATTCAGCAGTAATTGCACATTCAACACATATTGAAATATTTCCAATGGCAACTAAAAATGTTATTTATAGAGTTGGATCAGTCCATTACTAGATGTTATCAGTTAGACTTCTCACTACCATTTTGCTGAATATTACTACTTCAGTTACTACAGCTAATTAGTATGTTATTATTGATTAATTAGCAATAGGCTACTTTACCATTACTTTTTTGTTGGACTGTACAATAGGATGCAAATAAAGCTGCCATACTCTCTTACATGAGCTAAGTATTATTGAAGTCAAACATACTTCTGTGTGCATATAAGCAAAGTAAGTTTTTAGACTAGTTGCCTGATCATAAGCATATCATCCAGTTAATAGTACTGGAACATAATACTATGAATTTGTATTTATAAAACATAAGTTCCATTCATTCCCTCAGATGCACTGTAATTATATCTATTTTCCCATATTCCATATTTCCATACAAAAGTGAAATTAATAATGTATAATAGATGGGGGAGGGGTTGTTCTTTATGAAAAGAAAAATACCACAGGGCTTCTATAAAAGTAACTTCTCCATTTACTTCTTATGACACTAAATAGTTTTTAAAGTCAGTTGATTTTTGTTTATTTTACTTCTAAATAAACATCAATAGACTGGCTGTTCTAAGATATAGAAAGTAAATGTTACAAAATTTCACACTATTAAAAAACGAACAAAATAAGATACTATGGCTACTTGGGCATGAGTCTCATTAAAATCCTTGGGACTTACTTTAGAATAAAATGTCCTGAACTATATCAGTATAAAATCTTTTGCTCAGATAAAATACAGCTGTCATTAAAACTTCTAACTTATTTGCGAAACAATTTCCTATTTCAGAGCAAAATTGCCTATTATTTTACTATAGTTTGAATCAACTAGAACCCTGCTCTTTTCATCCATATTTTAATGATCTACTAGGCTGCTCAGAGACGAAACCTGATTATGTATTTTGTCAGTAAGCTTCATCAAATCAAAAGTCAAAAGCTCACAATTCAAAGACCAAAAAAAACACAAGAAAAATTATGCATAAATCCCAGTAACTGTCACATCATCTGTGCATGGTTCCAAGAACAAGAAAATAAGGTACTGTACTGGTAGTATTGTAATTCCAGACTAATAAATGCTTTTTCCAGAGAAGTTTCCACTTCTTGCTCATCCTCCCATAGTTAAAACAAGACTAGAGCCAAAAACACACATACCCTACATATAATTTCAGAAATAAAATGTAGCAGCAGCCTCTCTACTGCTTCAAGTACTAGAAGAACATTAGCTGGTTCATTTCTCTGGCTAATTACCTTATGCAGATATTAATATTCTCTCCGCTATTAGGCCATAGCATATAGCACAATGTTTGTTCCAGAAGCAGAATTTGACTTATACAGTGTAATACTCTCCCAGTGATTTGTTTTAGTAGCAACATGGGGTGCTTTGCTGTAGATTTATTCAAAGGATTACAAGAATAACACAAAAGCTCACCACTGCCACAAAAGCTCCTGAAACAGAGAAAAGTCATGCCCCTTTAGAGTTCCTGTGACCCCTTAGCTTTATCCAAAATCTCACCCCTTCTTCCTATTATCCTCCTATTCCTTTAAAAAAAAAATAAAAATAACGCATAGATAGGATTAACACTAAACAAGTAGTTTGCTTTCAGAGCAAACTAAGGAAATTATTTCAGCCTTTTATCCCATGATGATGTGTCTAAGCTGCCTTGCATTAGATGTTCAATAGCAGCCTGGGAGATGGAAAATATATTCTCAAACCGACAACACTTAACCTGTCATTTTATTACAGAACATCCATCCCTACAAAGGCGGAAAAGGGGACAAAAGTTTTGTCAGGGCAAAGCAGCAGCTGGAAGAAAATACTACGATTTGCCAGTCTTCTGGTTACCAACAGCATCCTTTCTTTTAGGAGCACCTCTTAAATAACTCCAGCCCCTTCTCCCCAAACCCGGGTTATTACAGAACTGGGCTCATTTGGCAACATAAAAGAATCTGCCTTGGTAGGCTGGGCTCGGCTTTGGCAGGGGTTGGGCTAGATGACCTTCAGGTGCATTTCTCAGCACGGCACCTCGGTCGCCTGGGCAGCAAAAAAACAAACAAAAAACCCTCGATTTTGTATTGTGGCACCTGGCACGCCAACAAATGGACAGAAAGCCGAAGTGGAACCCGGGTGAAGCTCATCCCTA
>JANHFL010002933.1:46054-58937 GCA_032468155.1 Oxyrhabdium leporinum | reverse complement strand
CCCAAGCTAGAAAACACCAATTCCAGGCACGAAGCGAAGAGAAAGCCGTCAGAGCTTAGTGAGGCATCTCGCTCTTCACCTGAAAGAGAAACGGCGGAGAAGGAAGGGTGAGAGGGTGAACTTACCTCTCGAAATTTAGCCGCCTCCACAGAACCGTCGCCTCAAGCAGCGGTTGCTGGTTTCTCTCGCCAAGCGGCCGAGGTCCTCCGTTCCACAGGCGGCTTCGCCTCCCAGGAGAGCTTAAACGCCGTCTCCGGCGTCCTTCATCTTCACACCTCGTCTCGGTTCGTAGCTTCCCTGCTTCGGGCAAAGAGCTCCGGAGCCTCCCCGAGAGGAAGAGTCCGAGGAGAGGGGGAGGGGAAAAAAAGTGGCACCGCTTCAGCCGCCGCCGAGTCAGCCCTCTCCGTTGCCAAGCCCGGTATTGGCTGCCTAAAAATGTGGGTCTGTCTGGGAAGGGGAGGAGGAGGAGGAGGAGGAGGAGAGTCGCTGCCGAAGGAAGAAGGTGAGGTGAGGGGAACAAAAAAAAAAAACAAAAAAAAAACTTTAAGGCTTAAAAAAAAAAGAAAAAAGAGGGACTCCGAGGCGGCGAGGAGCACGCGCCGCACATACACCCGTCGCGAGGCTGCCTCAGGGAGCGTCTGGGCGCGGGAAGGCGAAGGGGGCGCTTCGCCCCGTCCGGATCAACTCCAGTGATGGGGAGCTTCAGACGAAGCGAGGAGCCACCACAGCGAAGGAGAGGCGCCTGCTACAAAGCGAGCGGGAGAGAGAGAGAGAGGAGAGGGGAGCCCTTCAGCATGGGAAATAGGGGCGGGGGGCGGGGGAGAAGCCGCGGCAGCCGGCAAGAATAACGCCGAGGCTGTAGAGCGCGAGGAGAGGCAGCAGGTAGCAGCAGCAGCAGCCTTTCGGTCAAGGGAGCGGGAGCTTTCCCCCTCTCGCCCGCCTGGGTTTCTCTCTCTGGCGCAGTCGTTGGAGAAACCCGGCAGAAGAAAAGGGACGCCTCATGATTCAGGATGCGCAGCGCATGAGGGATGGCCCGGCTCGGAGATTGAAGCGCGGCCAGATGCCGGGGCAGCTGCGGAGAGCTCCTCGGACGCGCCGTTTTCTCTCCTCCGGCGCCTCCGCGCTTTGCCGAGGGGAAAAACGGACGTCGCCCCGCGGCTTTCCTGAGTCAACCTTTCAGCATCGGGACGCCGGACGCTGGCGAAAAGAACCGCCGCTCTTCCTTCTCCTAATCCCCTGCCTGTGGACCGGTCCGGCGTACAAAGTATATCACCCCCCCTCCCACCCTTCCCCGCTTGTGCGAGAGCGCGGAAGGATGAGCCCAGATTCGGGAAGAAGGCTTGTCCGTGGGAGCCTCAGCCCACCACTCGCAGCGTTTGCTGTAGGAAGTGGGCAGCGTCCTGTCGAGACCGTCCAGACATTGTCGGAGCGAGACTTAGGCGTTGCTTCGCTCCTTTACAGGTAGTTTTATCCCGTCTCGGGCCAACGGAAGGGCTGGCGGGTCTTTTCCGAAGGATGCCTGCCTTCCTAGGGCCGCGGAGAGAATATAGCTGGCTTAATGCCAAGTTCACAGAGTAAGTTGACGCGAACGGCGGTGGCCCGGCTTGCCCGATAGGGGGCGCCCGCCCCTTGGTTGAGAAAAGCACCGAGAGAATACTGTCCTTCACGCGGTATAGCAATTGTTATTTCTTCGTCCTCCCCCCCTCTTTAATCTTGGGAGGGGGGGGGCGCAAATGTACGGAGGGCAAAATAACGCAATTTGAGAACATCAAAATACCAGAAAGATCAAGGCAGGGCGATTTTTTTTTTACCTGCAGGAATTGCCTCAGCCGGGCAGAAATCCGAACCGATACTTACCGTAGCAAGATTCTGATTGGCTCCCGGGGTTGGCTCCATTCTTTGAGAGACGTCATTGAAATAAATAGGACTTTTGTCATGCCCAGGAGTTTAATCTAATTTTCCACTTTGAAAATGCCATAATATGCAAATCTGCCTAGAATCATCCTTAGGATAAATCAATATGTGAAAGCGTACTGTCAGGCCTCCTTGAGCTCAAAGGATTTTTTAAAAATCTTGAGCGTCTTCAACTCCTGGATTTCCTTCCTCAACTTTTCTATGATCTTTCGATTTATTTGTGCCTGCTTCGTAGATGCAGACCGGCTCAAGGTTGACTCAGCCTTCCATCCTTCCGAGGTCGGTAAAATGAGGACCCGGATCGTTGGGGGCAATAGGCTGACACTGTAAACTTCTTAGGGCTGTAAAAGCACTATGAAGCGGTATATAAGTCTAAGTGCTATTGCTATTGCTAAATGCTATTTTGGAGAAGTTGAAAGAGGACCAAAATGTGTCAAAATGCATTCAACCCATCAAGAACAAATATTTGAGGACTGGAGGACAGAGTTTTCAGAACCTGTGATGTAAGTAGCTTCCATGGGACAATTGCCTATTGACTAGATAGACATGGCGAGTCACAAAGCACATTTTTTTTTGTCATGGGGTATCACAATAAACCCATATTTTCCTACTGCTCCATGAGCTGACTTCCAGTGGACTTCTGGGTACAATTCAATGTGCTGGTTATCACCTATAAAGCCCTTCATGGCCCTTCATGACATGGGATCAAGTTATTCCAGGGATGCCTGATTATCTTTTTTCACACTTATGACTGTTTTTCATACTTATGACAGCATCCCCATGGTAACTTGATCAAAATTTGGACGCTTAGCAACTGACTCATATTTATGACAGTTTCCTGGGGCCATGTGAGCACCTGTTGCAACTTTCTGACCAGCAAAACCAATGGGGAAGCCAAGTTCACTTAACAATCATGTTACTAACTTAACAGTTGCAGTGATTCACTTAACAAGTCTGGCAAGAAAGGTTATTAAAACGGGGCAAAATTCACTTCACTGTCTTGCTTAGGGGCAAAACTTCTGGCTCAGTTGTGATCGTAAGTCGAGAGCTACCTGTGTCTTATTAACTGCTGTTTTGATTTAGTTTCTGTTCGCTGCCCAGAGTCACAATTGCAAGATGGCTTGTTATGTAACCTGATTGAATAAATAAATAACCAAGAGGCAAACTCTCACAATAGTCTTCATTATTCCCTTGGGATCAAAAGGATTCCTATGAATAACTGATGGTAATACTCCATTTTGCTTTTTTTTTTTTTTTAAAGAGGGAGAAAGAGAGGTAGGAATAAGTTTGGAGGGCAACATAGACGATGTCAGGAAGCAGAGCAAATTCATTTCCATGGCTACAACAATGCCTACACCTGATTTGATCCGCTCATGCAAATAAATTATAAATTTCATTTTTAAAGAATTCTGGAACGAGACTTTTAATGCAGAAATGTTCCATCCCTATTAATATTTTAATATAATAATGAACTGGTCAAACAGACTTCTTGCTTTCTGGACTAATTCTGGGCATATCTACGAGATTAAGAGTTAACCCTAAGGCTTACTCATAGTCTTATACCATAGATTGTCACAAAAGCTATTCCTATTTTGCTGGTCCTCTTCTTTTCTGCTTAATATCTCCCATCATCTTTGAAATAGTTGACCAGCGGTTTTGGTTTTGGTTTTGGTTTTTGTAACCAAACAATAGATTGGACAGTAGCTTAATTGGTGTATCATTCTTTCCCCCTTCTTCTTGTAAATATTTCTCAGTTTGTCTACAGTGAAGTGGGAATGAAGAAAAGACCAGGAACAGCAGAGATGGCATTTTAAGGACTGTTTGTCTTTGGAACAATAATAGCCATTTATTACCAGAACTGGATAGCACAAATCCAGACAACCACTAGACTGCAGCAAAGAAATAAGAGAAAAAGCAACTTCTTGATTGTAGTCCCAATAAGAGACCAGGTTTTTATAGCCCAGATCTGACATCCCTATTTTAAAGTAGCTGTGAGCGATTGTAAGAAGGAGCGGGTGTTCCCCAGGCATAAATGATCAGCAGCTTCAAGAGTTCGTTACTGGTTTATCAGAGAAACAGATTTTTAGCCTGTCATGTAACCAGCCTGGAGAAAAAAAAGAAATTAAAAAAATATCAGAGATCTCACCTTAATGAACTCAGTAATAAGAGAAGGCTTGAGGGTCCTTATCTCAGTTCCCAGAATTCTGCACTTTAATCCTTAATTTGTGGCATTAAAACTCATTTAAGTCTATGTGAATCTTGCTTCCTTGATTTTGCTCTTTAATCAGTAGGCTTGACATTAGCCATTAGTCCAAGTATAGATAACCCATGCAGCAAAGCTGAACCTAGAACGTTTATTTAGAGCAGGGACGTCAAACTTGCGTCATCATGGCAGCCTGACGTGATGTATCTGGACTTTTTTTCCCTTTGCTAAATGGGGTGGGGGCGTGGCCAATGCGTGAGGCATCTGGCCTGTGGACTGCGAGTTTGACAGCCCTGATTTAGAGGTAGTTTCCCATGATCAGGCCTATGGTTCAAGGGTTTTTTTTTTAAAAAAAGTTGAGACAAATCTCACCATGGTTTAGCATATTCTATCAGAATAGCTGTTTCTATGTGTCATTTTTCCAATTAAAAGCAAATCTCAAATATTACTAGGGCATCAGGTTAGAAACTGGGAGACCACAAGCTCTAGTTCTACCTTAGGCACAAAGCAGGTTGGGTTACCTTGGACCAGTCACTTTCTCTCAGCCCTGGGAACAGGGCAATGGCATTTATGAAATCTTGCCAAGGAACTACAGAGACTTGCCCAAACAGTTTCCAGGAATCAAGCCAGACTTGAAGGCACACACACACATTAGCAAAGACACTTTATGATTTAGCAAGAAAGGTGAACGTCAATCTAAATTCATTTGCCTTTATACCATGCCTACTACAGTATTTTTTTCCTCGGGCTCTAATGTTCTTCCTAGCATATTCTCCATCTCTTTTTCCCTGGCATTATCCAGCTGTGACAAGAATAACTCCTATAAAAGAACACATGGCCTTTAAAAAATGAATCCATGGGCCTAATTCACATAATGTGCTATGCCGCAGCTGATTTCTTTTTTTTTTTAACCCTGATCATATAATCATAATTTTATTCAACATTATAAGCTATACTGACAATGAATGTTGTACTTAATAAAAAATATAATCAATTGGAAGTTTCTATTGAGGCACTATTAGGAATAGACTTGTGGTGAAAATTGTGTGGATTAATCCTGCCCATCAAAAGCAGTTTAATAGCATGTAAATGCGAGTAGATAAATAGGTACCACTTCGGTGAGAAGGTAACAGCATTTCAATGTGTAGTCCTGCTGGCCACATAACCATGGACATGTCTTTGGACAATGCTGGCTCCCTCAGAAATGGAGTTGAGTACTGCAGCATAGAGTTGGACATGACTGCACAGGATGAAACATTACCTTTATCTTTTCTTACAAACTTAATCTAAACTTGACATTGCTCAAGTTAAGAGTTGCTGAATGTATGCCAAGCGTAAAGCCCAGTTATGAAAACATGTTATTAAAATTCCTGTCCAGTACAACTGCTTACAAATATTAGTTCTCCTTCTTAAATATATTCTTTGAGTCACTTAAAGTCAGCTTTCACACATGTCAGTGTGATTGATCACTGTGTTTCCCCTCTGAGAGCAAGAGAGAAAGAGGGGGAAAAAAACCCTTCACCATCTCTGTTGATTAGATTTATTTTCTCTCAAGGTCTCCTATTCTTTTGATGCTCCTGATTCACTTTTGTTTGTTTGTTTATTTCTATCAGCAGGTTCCCAGCTATCTCTGACAGCTTCATGTCACTTGTTGACCTGTTTTCACTGAGCATATTTTTAACAATGCTGTGAAAAAGCTGTGCAAATTAGAGCTGAAGTTTCACCTACGGTAATCTATTGCCTTTGATTGGATTTCAATTACGATTTATTTCCAAGAATACATCAAAAGATGGTTTATCAAATAATCAACATAAGAACTAGTATATGAAAGTAGTTCATTAAATAACTGGAAAGTAATCCTGGAAATTATATAATGGCTACCAAATTTGTATCTTCCTCTCCCCCATATTATTTGTATTCATACAGTGTTCTATATTGTGTCTGTCTGTCTGTCATCTCTCCCCCCCCCTCTCTGATCTATCTACCATTATCTATGCAAATGTAAATGTAAATGAAATGGTTTTTATGTGGTGTAGTTGTACATAGTATCTCCTTGCAATTTCTGTAGCAATATATTATCCATTGCCGGCTTGGTGGTCCTGTCACAACTTCACCAGAGCCTCTTTAGCAAGGCTGTTTCAGGGTGAGCCAGGATGGCCTTCATGGTTGTCGTAACAGTCCTGTGGCACAAGATCACACCATACTTTGCCCAATCCTGGCAATCCCTTACCTTGTCCTATTACCACCTCTCACAATATGGATGTGGGGTTGGACTTTGAAAGGCTAGTCCCACTCCTACAATGCAAAGCAGTACTGATCAGCACAAAGAAGCATTTCATACAAAGCGTATTCATTCCCATCCTATGTTACCAGTGCCAAATACGGACACTTGCAATAAAGCAATTACAAAAATAAAGCATAAGCGAATGTTAATCACTGAGGAAATGAGATGTTTGAGGAAAGCTGCCAGAGTGACCAGAAGGCATAAAATAAAAAATGAGATCATAAGAGAAAGAATTGGAATAGAACCAATCTTAAACTACATACAAAGACAGCAACTTAAGTGGTTTGCTCACCTGGTGAGAATGTCTTGGGATTCTATACCCTGCAAGGATACACAAACAGAGAAGACCAAAGAACAGGAAGCAGAGACAACATCAAAGACAGCATCACATAACATTGGTTGATGCTGCCAGAAGTGCAAGAACCAGAACTTTGTGTCTTCCTTAATACCGTAAAGGATAAAAGAGGAAGTTAAGAAGAAAAATAAGTTGTACATAGCAACATAGCAAAAATCTGGAAAAAAAAAGACACCTTGCCAGTTTCTGGAACAAATCCAAGGCCTGAAACTTCAACAGTCACTGGACTAGTACAACTAGATATCTCCATGTCAAGTTGCCCATTAAACCTTCAAGCAATGATTTGCATCACCAGATTGACCCAGCACAGGTGCAGAGCACTAATCTGAAAGGCAAGAATGCATGAAATCGCTTTCTACCCATTTTTAGTCCACCAAAAAGGCAATTTGCAATTTCCTCTTTCTATTATTAGCTACTGATGCTGCTGCACTTCACTTTACGGTAAGCAAACATTTCCATCCCAATTTCTTATTGGGTGGGTGGCAGGAATACCCCTTCCCTACTTTCCTTAGACTTTTTTTTTTCTAAGTGTCAAGTGGAATGGTGAAAAACAGGAAAAGTTTTATTTTATAACTGAACTGACTAGACAGCGAAACGATGGGAGTGCCTTTTTGTTTTGTTTTGTTATTATTTCATTGATGAAAGAGAAAATGCTAGTCTGTCTGATTTCATTTAACCAGATAAAAATAACAAAGGCTGCCATTTTAATCATAACAAATCTAATCATCAAAACTTCATTTTTATCTCTATTAAGCAAAAAGTCCAAATGTGGTCTTCAAGTAGAAATGAAGCTACATAGGCTTTTGTCTTTCATCAAACTAATCAGTTTTGCCATCTTTGCCAGTTTGTTAATTTCACAATCCACTCTTCAGTTATAGAAATTAGTGTATCTTCCCCTCTGGAAATGTAAAACCATTATCACATATAGAAACAAAATCCCATGTTTCTTTCAATCTGCTTATCCATGATACTTAAAAAAAAGCCTTCTAGTTTTAATTTACATCCATTTTTGAATCAAACTACGTATCTGAAGTATGTATCATGTCAGTTCTTACACGCCCACCAAAGATAATATAGTTACCTACCTACTTTCACATTGATTAAATCTTCAGTACTTATTTGATATTCCATTGTACATCTTTGACAATTTCTCAGGGGTTAAATAACCGTGATACCTCATTTCTTTTTCACTGATACCAAAGGCAAAAGATGGGGTGAAGGGAAGTGTGGTTTGTATGGAACCCTAGACTGTTCTTGAGGCCAAAGCAGAGAAAGATTATAAGGTCTGGAAACAGATGTATTAAGCTGATTTCATTCCCACCCAGAGTATATATGAAAGTCTAGCAATTTGAAGGTCCCAGTGTGGTAAAGCTCTAAATTTGATTCTAAGGCTAAAATAGGCATTTATTGTTACTGAAAAGACAATGACTTGGTTTCTATGGGTCTAATTAGTAATTTTCATCAAGATGTCTTAGGACCATTTGAAACAAAGTTGTGTAAGGGTTGTTTAAAATGTAGTTCCAAAATACAAAATTATTAAAGCTACTAAAAAGAAGCAATAAAATAAATGGCAAATCAACATACACTTAATTTTATTCTATTCTTTTTTAAAAATCACTTTTTTGTGTTAAGATACATTTCTACAAAAAGTGAAAGTACTGAATATACATCATACAACATTTTTGTTCTTAAATTTGTTAAGGTTTTATATACACATACATATCTATGGAACTATGTTTGATGACCCAATAAATGCCTTCATATATGCAATCAATTTACACATAATTACAAAAAGTATCTGTAACCATCTGCAGCAATTGCTTGATTCTTGTAGCCTTTATCTTATAATTAAATTAACCTTCTACAGCAAGTTCCACCAGTACTGAATTTTATAGCTCATGGTTCCATCTAAAATTTAAAAATACAGGTGAAATAAAAATGATCTGGCATAAAAAGGGTTTTACAGATTCTGATACGACCTCATGAGGGAGTCATAAGCAACTTTTAAGTGAGAGGTTTCAGCAATTATTGAAAGAAATGCAAGCCAATGTAGAAGCACCATGAGAAGTAATCTCCTTTTAATCTCAGCAAAGTGGGCAGAAAAGAACAAGTTTTGAGAAATGACTAACCCGTCTGTTAGAACCATTCACCAATCACAGCAATACAATGATAAGTGTTTGTTTTCCTGGTGGTTTGTAACTTCTAAAATTGTGCATAGGTGTAGTAAGATTGGAAGTTTCTATTAGTGCAATTGAATATTTGTAGCCTTTGTGTCTTCAAAATAAAGAGGTATTTTTAGTGGTAACAAAAAAACATCTAAAGATGATTAGTCTATTGCTAGTGCTAGGTAAGATTAAGCCTCGGGTGAGATAGTCTAATGAAAATTGCATAATACCAAAAGTTATATTTATTCTTGCCCATCCAATGAAATCAATATTTATGGTGAGGAGTTATATACACTTGTTTATCATTTAAAGGATTTGCTAAATTGCAAATTTTAAACATCTCTGTGATAAGAGGATTTAAACTGATTTTCTTTTGCTTGTAATTGCCCAATAATTGACTGACTTATTCATTCATTTATATATGTCTCTATAAAAGGAAATGTGTGTTGCCAAATGCAGAGAAATTATGCCACCTCCTGTGTTTAGATGGGCTTCCCTTTGCAGTGAAAACTGGAGTATCTGCTTCCAACTTTTAATCCCTTTACTAAAGCCATTAATCAAATTGTCCCTTTTAAAAAGACCCCAAAGTCTATTAGTTAATGTTCAGTTACTGTTTCAAATAAGCTCAGAAAATGCAATGTATATTCCATCAGTCATTCACTTGTAAGACTGTCATAGGATTATTATCTCATATGAGTTCTTTTTTTCCCCTTTTTCTGGCAGCCTGCCTTCCCCCATTTACAAACGCACAGTAGATGGGAATTCGGTGTTTGCAGCTTTTATGTACCTGTAATTGTGAGGAAAAAGCATTGTGTGGATTTCCTACCATGAAAAGAGTTTGCATCCCCATTGCATGAAAACTTATGCATTAAGCTGCCCAAGTAATAAATTGAAATCAAATTTTTGACTTTAGTCTAGTTTCATTTACTTGAGGATAGAATCACTTATCTCTGTGGGCTTATACATAATCTTTCCATGTCTGACAAAAGAAACAATCTTACTTTAAATATACCTTCATTTTTCTTTTATATAAGATTTTTTAAACCAGGTGTCAACATGCCAGTAAAATCATGTTAACCACATTCTATGACCGTGAGTCTAATCTGTAGATTCACTATATATGAAAGAATATTTATGAAATGCTTCACAACTGAGCTACAATTTCTTGTATTTCCTTCTGTATGTTTCTGAGCTGCCTGACTATATTCTCTTTTGCCAAATGCCGCATACACCAATTAAATTAAGCAAATTTTCCTAGGGGACAAGCTCTATAAGATGGGAAAGATTAAAAAAAATGGCTTGCAAATAAATTACTTGTTCTTTCTTTGTTGAATTATTCACAATTTTCTCCTTAATACAGTAATTATATCATAAGCCACTGTCAAGGTAGAGGATATTCCTTACTTTGTATCAGATACTATGCAGTAATGAGAATTCTCTATATACAGTGTATGTGGTAGTAGTGTTCAGCATTATCTTTAAATGATACAAAGCAATATACTGATTTACATGAAAATAATGGGTCTTAGTTGGTTTTTTTAACATAAAAATAGAGGTTATTATGGAGCAGATTTATTCAGTTAGTAGAGGAAAATAGAATGAATACATCAATTATTACCCCTGCTTAAATACTATTGTAATTATTTCATAGTAGATGTGATATTTGGGAGAACTTTAAGCAGGAATATTTATAAATAGATTTGACAATCAAAGAGAAAAATACCTAAAGCTAATGCAGTTCTAAGTACATATACCTTTGCAATCTAAATCCACGGAAGACTCTCTAGCCCATGATAGTTCCAGCTCTATTACAATGGTCATATTGATGAAGAATATAAACCCTACTTCTATTGAAACCTTACTTATTTGGCAGTAACTCAATTATTTTATTTTATTTCAATATGCATATATTATTACTCAAATTACATGATGACTCTCTATCAAAGGATGTATTTGAAACCAACATATATTTTTTTTTTTTTGGGGGGGGGGGTTACATGTCCACCAAGCATGAACAGTTACACATTATAATTTCTGGCTTGATCATTTTACAGAACTTCGGCTTTCATGAATTGTAGGTAGTACAGGTAGTTCTTGACTGAACGACCTCAATTGTTCTCAAAATTTCTGTTGCTAAGCAAGACATTTGTTAAGCGAGTTTTGCCCCATTTTATCACCTTTTGTGCTAAATTGGTTAAGGGAATCACTGCAGTTGTTAAGTTAGTAACACGGTTGTTAAGTGAATCTTGCTTCGCCATTGAGTTTGCTTGTCAGAAGGTCATAAAAGGGGATTACATGAACTCGGGACACTGCAACCCTCATGAATATGAGTCAGTTGCCAAGCATCTGAATTTTGATTATGTGACCATGGGGATCTGAAATGGTCCTAAGTGTGGAAAATGGTTGTAAGTCACTTTTTTCAGTGCTGTTGTGACTTGAAAGGGTCACTAAAAGATCTGTTGTAAGTCGAGGACCATCTGTATAGTCAGTGGTGGTAGTTGTTGGAAATTTAATTCAGCAACATCTGAAGGTCATGGGGTTCCTAGCTGTCATTTGTTCTTTCATTATCAGAGAGCATGCAAAACCGAAAGCTTCACAGTACCCTACAACTAAGGACAGACACGGTGAAAGAGGTTGGCTCAGTTAGTCAAGAAGTGAGACAAGTCTGTAAATTCCCTCCCTTATTTATTCAGTTTATGTGCTAAATACATAAGGATAAGCTGAAATGGAAGATGACTGTAGTTTTAAAATTAAGAGACAGCCACTGCCAGTGTTCTGAGTTATGCAGAACTCTGAGGAGGTAGATTCCTCTAAGAACATGTTTATTGGATACATCATATTGGCACAGCTGCTGAAAATCAACTCTGAAGGTTCCCACGGTTTTCACCTAATTAAAAGAATAATATTTCCCCCCTTCCCCGGTGTCATCAGTCACATTGTCCAATGAAAGTGGCTGGCAGGCTCCTCCTTCCCCAGCCACCTGTTACGATGACCTTGTGGTGATGGCATTAAGCTGACACTAGCCAAGGATCCCAAAAGATCTGCAAGATTCAATAATAAAAGACAAGGCGTATAGTGAAAAAAAGGACTAACATTAAATATAAAGTAGATCAACCTGTTGATAACAGGTACATCAACCAGCCTTAGAATTGACAATGAAGGTATGAAAATGGTAGGTAGCTGTCTTTTAGGATCAACTACCAACAGTTAAGTAACAAGCATGCAAGAAATATACTGCAGAATAGCACTTGGTAAAGCATCCATGAAGGCCTTGGAAAAGATATCCAGATGCAAAGTTCAGAATAGTGCAACCTTCTATTCTCTATGACACTCTAGGAAAGCAAAAGTTGAACCATAATAAAGCAGGATAGTATTGATGTTTTTGATCTTTGTTGTTGGAGAAGATTGGACAAGAAAACAATCAAATGGTTCATCAAATCATTCCAGCATTATCATTGAGGCATTAATGACTAAGCTTAAATTATCCTATTTCAGAAACACTATTTGAAGAACTACCCTTCTGGGGAATGCTGCAACATTGGAAAAAGTGGAAATAGTAAAGGACAATCAGCAGCAAGGTTGTAATGGGTGCATTGTTGGAAAACCTGAAGGACCAGGTTAGAATCATTCAGATCATCGGGGGTGGGGGGAATATTCTAATGTGGTTGCTAAGTCTTGATGTCAACTCAATGGCACATAATCAATGGATGAATAAATTATACTTTAGCTGGCTAGTAGTAACCTAAATCATTTTCTTGACAAAGCTACATTTTAAAAACAAACATTTATTTGTTTTTAAAATGCATCTTATTAGGTTAAAAGTAATATTCTCTCTTTAAAAGAAATGGTGATTTATTTTGTTGAATTGCAAAATTAATGTGACAACCATTTCTCTCTCTCTCTCTCTCTCTCTCTCTCTCTCTCTCTCTCTCTCTCTCTCTCTCTCTCTCTCTCTCTCTCTC
>JANHFL010002933.1:24173-40244 GCA_032468155.1 Oxyrhabdium leporinum | reverse complement strand
AGATAGATAGATAGATAGATAGATAGATAGATAGATAGATAGATAGATAGATAGATAGATAGATAGATAGATAGGAGGAAGACCATTACAATGGGTTAAAGTGAATGCTCTTTCAGAGTTCTTTCTAGTTAAAAAATATGCACGCAAATAAGTATATTTAAGTGTTTGTGTATGGGAAAGAAAGAGAGAAGACAGAAATAAGACCATTTTCAAAATGGTCATAGCAATTTCTTAGTATTAGTTATTATTGATATTGAATGTTACATTCCAGAAAGCAGGAAATTAGAGAAGATTGTTCGGTGTTTAAGAAGGATGAAATAAGTACATTTTCAGCACCATGGACAGAGTGCACATAGCTAGCTCACTACAATCAAAAAGCTCAAACTCCATTCCTTATTTTGAATGCCATTTCAAAACCTACAGTTATTTCAATCAGAATAGAGCTAGAAGACCTTGGAGGTCTTCTAGTCCAGCCCACTCCTCAAGCAGGAGACCCTATACCATTTCACACAAGTGACTGTCCAATCCCAGTGTCTTCTTGTGTAATAAGTCTTTTCTCTATATAATGATACATATTGTTATATAAAAACTCTATATGTATTGTCAAAGTAAAGAAGATCCCTAATTACTTTTTTTTAAATACTTAATCCCAGCTGGTCATCAGAATTGTATTTCTGGAAGATAACATATACATATAATCTAAGAAATGAATTCAGCTTTAATGAATCTATCATTTAGGAATGTTTTATTCACTGGTTATTTTTAAGCTATATATTTTTCCTCTAGCAGATTACTTTCATATGTACAAATCTCTTTAAAAATGGAAATTTTGAACATTGGGCATTTAAATAATTTATATTTCTCTCTATATTACATATGTAACCATAAGCATATATATTCTGAAGGTTTTGTTTTGATTATTCTATTTAAAGTTTTTATTATTATTCTTGTTCTTTTCAATTTCATTATAATGCCCTATATTCTTCCATGGAGAACTCACAGGCAGATTTGGTGTGACTTCTCTTCTGCATTGGGCCTTAGTCTCATGTTCAGAAATCAGAAATTATAATTAAAAAGTCCAAACTGGGTAAATCTCCCAGCTCAGACTAATGAAGTAATAAAAAATAATAATTTAGAATGGTGAACTCTAGCGTTAGCTTCACTTTTCACAGCAATAAATGCTTGACTGATATCAGACAATTGGGTTTTGGCTATTGTAATAACTATGTATAAGAATAGCAAAAGAGATGTTCCAGCAAACTTCCACTCAATTAGTGGAATTAGGTTAGCAAAGCTTATGCTAAACATCTACAGTTGTGTTTCTCAACCTTGCCCTCTTTAAGATGTGCAGATTTCAACTACCAGAATTTCTCAGCCAGCATGCTGCATACATCTTAAAGTGGGCAAGGTTGAGAAATACTGATCTGAGGATAAATTATTTGACTGGCTTGAACCTAAAAACATTCTTATGAATGAACAGGGTGGGTTTAGAACAGGCTGATCAATGTTAGACTGTGCTAAGGTGCTGCAACATCTAGTAGAAAAGTATACCCACAAATCTAGACAATCCCTTTATGCAGCATTTATTGACTTTATGTCAGCTTTCAATACAGTATTGAGATCTAAACTGTGGTGTAAATTGAAATACATCACCATAGACAAATGCCTGCTTCTGTTGCTCATTAAAATTCATGAGAACACAAGATTGAAGGTCAGGTGCATCTACCAAGGACATGTCACGAAAGAAATTCCAGTAAGGAGGATAGGATGTATATTGGCTTCTGTTTTATTTAATTATTACAGAGACTCATTGTTTCTTCACTTAAGTAATTTTACTTTTCATCTCCCCAAATTAGCCCATAGACATATCAGTTTACTACTGTTTGCTGATGACTCACTAATTCTGTCATTAACTTTCATTGGCCTTAAAATAATAAGATCACCCACACATTATTATAGTGAGGAGGAATCAATAATAAACTATTTCAAGACCAAGATTCTCATTTTTTCCTAATATTAAAAACAAAGAAGCTGGGATTTAGGCAGGCAGTCCATTGAGCAGGTTAAGTTCTTTAGATAATCAGAGATAGTTTTTCAAGCTTCAGGAAGCAGAAATACCCACCTGGGTTCTGTATCGCACAATGCCCAAAGATCTGCATCAGCTATTCATTGTTTAATTTTTATTTTTTTTCAGAGAAGCACAGTTTATCTCTTCACAATTAAGCTCTTTGCAGAGAAAGCCCGAACACAACTGCTATATGGAGGGGGATCACTTAACATATATATATAACAGCCTGTTTAACTTAGAAATAATTCAAACACAATTTCTAAGAAGCATCTTCCAGGTTACTTCCTATGTTCCAACTGCAGTAACTCACAGTAAACTTGAATCGAATTTCTGGATAAATATCTTTACCTATTGACTAAAACAACATCATAGTCTTAGTGGGCTGACTCATAAAATATTGGCATACAACTTCAAATCGACTTGGGAAACAGCTATCCAAAAGAAACAAACCCAGCATGGATCTTCCAGTGATGCCATCTCAACTTTAAGACTAGATAAAGCTAGATCAATATTAAAGCAAAGGATCTCAAGATATAAAAAGGCCAAGCAGAAATTGCTGCTTTCACTCACCACACAGTTGTAAACCATCCAAATTTAGCTCTTATATAGCAGCTTCTTTTTTATATCATGTGACAGTTCCCAGATTCGGGAAACTTTTATCTTTAGTTCGATGAAATGCTGTCCCCATA
This sequence comes from Oxyrhabdium leporinum, assembly GCA_032468155.1. NCBI lineage: Eukaryota > Metazoa > Chordata > Lepidosauria > Squamata > Cyclocoridae > Oxyrhabdium > Oxyrhabdium leporinum. The sequence continues at coordinate 37,487 of JANHFL010002933.1, read as the reverse complement.
GCTGGTTTGGAAAGGGAATATAGAAAAAAAAAACTCTTGTAACACACGACACTGTTCCTGGGACTGAGTGCTGTGGAAACCAATTTCTTTGTAGTGCCAGTTTTACAGGGACATTTACCATACCCCCCCCTTTTAATTAAATTTCCACAATTTTTATCTTCATTATTTGTTAGATAATCAGGATAAATGTATCCCTCCAGAAGTTGCAAAATTTTGTTATTTATAAGCTTCACCCACAATGGTTGCCAGTAATCATTAATGTTATGGGTTAAGTTTGCTTTTTTGGTTTACTATATGTGGTTTTATTGGTCAATGATTAAAATAAAGTTTCTGTCTGTCATTGTAACAGGTTTTTTTAAAAAAAATACTGTACAAGGAAGAGAAAATTTGGTGTTAATTCAATTGAATACAAAAGGGAAGGCTTGTAAACCCCTAAGTTTATTTTCATACCCCTTTGCAAAAAAAAACAACAACCTGCAAGCACACACAGTGAATTCGAGTTCAGTTTTCAATATTTGTATACTCATGAGATTTTTGATGATCATCAGATTTACTCAGTTATTCCATGGCCCGAAAAATATTGATTAACCTAAAACCAGACACTCCACTACTAACTTCTTAATAAGCCTGTGAAATCCAACCTAAATTTACTGGTGTTTGATTTAAGAAGTGTCACAAAATATATTAGTACAGCAGGTTTTAAGAATATTTTTTCTTGTATTTTCAACCAGAGATCAATCATGTCTTCAAGAATATTTTATGAGTCTATAGACAAATCATCAGAGTTTATTCAAGTATTGCATAAAAGTAATAACATTTACTAAGCAATGAAACTCTGAGTTAGTGAAGAAAGTATTGCAGGAGTTTTCCTAAGCACAGATTAAGCTTTGAGCTATTATTGTACTGCGTGTTGCTTTGAAAATATGTTAAATTTCAGAAACAGTTGTGTTCTTCAAAATCAAGTACTGCTAGCAACATACATTATTGTAAAATGAATTTGTTGCATCTAAATTTGCTCCATCTAAATTTTGATTCAGGTTATGTTAATGTGCATACTTACTGGCGAAAAAAGTGGCTATTGAATATCCAGAATGCATATAGTAAAACTGTAGCCTCCAAAGTACAAACATTTCAGAAAGAATATTTAAGTAGCTTTCTTCTGACACTGGATTACAAAGATTAGATAAGAGAAATGTGGAATAAAGAGATTATCTTTGAATGAATTTAAGAAAATATTCACCAAATATCTGAAAAGCGTTATTTTTGAAAAGTTTGGTAAAAGTTACTATACAACAAAATGAAACATTTTAGCCTATTTATTTATTTATGTATGTATTTATTTATTTATTTAATTATTTAATTATTTAGACTTAGGCATTGCCCAAATCCAAAGTATTAAAAAAAATCAATTTTTTTTAAAAAAAAAACACCCATACAACATAAATAAATAAGACAGCCTTTGACAAATCAGCACAACACATACAGACTCATTTAACAAGCGGGGGGAGGCATCCACCTTGAATTCACCCGTGAATCCACCCTGGGTTATGTATTTCATAATGTACAAAATCTGCTTCAGCTGTTCAAACTTGTGGAGATGCACAGCTTATTCCTGCTGTAATTAAGTCTACTTAAGGAGTAAATTCATGTGATGTGTGTAAAGCAGCTTTCTCCATGCTATAACTTGCTCAGAATTGTCTTTTCCAGCCTTCCTTAGGCTGGTGCCTTCAGATGCTTGGCAACTCTGGCTGGGACTTATGAAATTGCAGTCCCAGAGGGTCAGGCTGCAAGTGACTATCGAAAGAATCTGCCAGAGAATTTTCTGGGAAGAAAGATATCAGGAACAGAATTTGGCAGCTTTTTCATGCAAAGCTTCTACCCTGCTGTCCTTTTGCAAGATTGATTCACTTGAGGTTTAATTTCACCCATTTATTGTTGGCTTCTCCACAATATCATATCCCATAGATTCCTTTCCTCTGAGGTCTTCAAAAGATGACTACTGTTTCTCCATTCCATTTGGAGAGCGACATTCATTGAAAAAACATTTCAAATATGAAATATACATAGTTTTTTAAATATTAAGATACTAAACTTGCCTGTCACCATCTGCAAAAATGTGCCTTGACTTAATCTGGCTACACATTCTGAATCTGGTCTTTATATAGGAGATGACCAGGCTGAGCCCAAGAAGGGGGCTAAGTGCATTATCAGTCTCTAGTCCCTTTGGATCCCCAAGACATCTAAGTCCATCCCACCTTGAATTTTGTTGACTCTTTATCTACTGCCAATTTGCCTTGACCATTAATAGTTCATATTCAGAGTCTTTCAAGCTTTGGCCTTGAGCATCTCCACAGCAGAATATGCTGCTCCAGTGTGGGGCACATCTACACATGCAAAAAAAGTTGATAAGTGAAGAAGTACACTTAGTGACAGGTTGTCACCAATTGAGGAAATATCCAGGATGACATTGGCCCACCTAAGTTTAGGAGAGCAATAGCAGCAGATACCAAGAGAACTAAGCAAGGAAATAATGATTGACATCCTTTGACTTGACATATGCCCCAAGCCTGCCGGCTCAGATCTCGGAACAGCTTTATGGCAAGAACAAATATCCTTGAGGATACATGTTATACTCCAGCATATAACGTTTATGCACTGTTGTTGCTCTCTAGCCACATCTAGGGCCGGAGAGACAATTATCAGTTATATTGTTTGAAGCTGACCCAACCTCTTTACCCATCAGCCCGCACTCTCAAACAAGTAGACACTGGGAAGCCAAACTCCATTTCCTTTAGCATTTGGAGAAGGCAGAGGCACAATGAAGAATCCATCTTAATCTGTGGCACATGGTCATCCAAGGACAAACCCATATCCCATACACAGAGCATCACTGGTGAGATTTAAATTGCTTGTATTTATTAATTGTTATGTTCTGCAGTAACCCAATGCTGCCTATCTTGTATCTGGCTCTCATTGAATGTATTCCTATTTTCCCGGGTTTCACCATCTCCTGTTCTTTCAATAAAGCATTCAGATCTATGTACACGGTCTGTTTTATTAGAGGATAGATGGGTTTAGCTGCATGTTGAACAGCACACAGACTAACGTTTAGTGGGGTCAGAACAATACACGAGAACAAAATTGAATTAAAAGATGGAGGAAGGAGACCATTGAGCAAGGAATAATATTAAAGGAGGATATGGCTGAAGGATCTGATCTCCCTTTATACTACTACAGGATCCTGACTGGGTTGAGAATTGGAGTGCCTAAATGTAAAACCAATATGTTCAAGTGGAGGCTTCTAGCGGATAACAACATGCTATATGAATGTGGAGAGACACAGAACCCGGCCCATCTGCCGGTATGTCAGCTACTACCAGAAACAAATAAGATGACTTATTTTTGGCCAACAGCAAAGCCAAGAAGGTGGTTTCATTCTGGCAGTTTCAAGTTTGACCCAGACATGGAAAAAGTTCCAATTCTTGCAGAGAGTTAGCATAGAATAAGCTTGTACTCATTTGAACAGCCTTGTTTTCCAATTTCTTGAACCTAATATATTGTACCTATACCATTTTAGACGCTTATTAATTTAATCTTGTGAATGTTGTGCCAGTCTTCTTTGCATGACGTATGACTGCCAGTGTTAAATTTGGCATCCTATCCTAAATTTCAATGGTTTGGTTACTTTTAAGATTTTAAACTAAGGAACTGATTGGATTATAAGAACTTCAAGCTTTCCCTGTTCCTTTTAGCAAATCAGTACACACACAAATGCAAATGCATATACATACATACTGTATATACATGGACCAAATATTAATTGATCCCCAACTTGAACCTAATTTGATTTTAAATTCTTAGCTATGATAATTGGACTGATCCTTTGCATTGATTGAAATCAAAATGTTCTAGATCAGGCATTCCCAATGTAGTAGTAGTACTTTATTGTCATTGCATCTCGTACAACAAAATTGAATGCCATCTTCAATGTACATTATACATAAGAAAACTATTAAAAATAAAACAAAAACACACATCCTTCACATTCTAAGCAATAGAATTGAAAACCCCTGATGTTGCATTAATATTACACTATACAGTAGAATTCAATATAGTTACTGTTCTGGGATAGAAGCTGTTTTTCAGCCTATTTGTCCTTGTTTTTATTGTCCTATACCATCTTCCAGATGGTAATAGTTCAAAAAAAGGGTGTCCAGGATGAGATCGGGTGCGGGCTGCTATGGGTTCGCACAGGTTCAGGTGAACCCATTCTAAGATTCTGCACAGTTCGGAGAACTGCCAAATCCAACTCCTGACTGGCCCTGCCCACCCCTCCCTGCCGTTCCCAGAAGTCCCCACATGGCCCGTTTGGGATCCCAGGTAAGTTCAGGGACCGCCTGGAGGCTTGGGGAGGTTGAAAAGCAGGCCACCTGGAGGCTCCAGAAGGCCAGAAATGGGCCTGTTTCCAGCCTCCAGAGAGCCTCTGGAACCTGGGGAGGCCATTTTTGCCCTCCCAGAGGCTCAAGGAAAGCCTCCAGAGTCTGATGATGGTAAAAAAACAGGCCTCCTGGAAGTTCGCGAAGGCCAGACACAGGCCCAGAGAGGCTTGAGGAAAGCCTCTGAATCCCAGGGAAGGCAAAAAACAGTCCTCCCAGAAGTTCAGGAAGGCCAGAAATGGGTCCGTTTCTGGCCTCCAAAGGGCCTCTGGAGCCCAGGGAGGGCGTTTTCACTTTCCCGGAGGCTCGAGGAAAGCCTTCGGAGTCCAGGGAAGGCAAAAAATACCCACCCACCCCCCGTCATAGTGCAGGAGGCCAACTAGGCCATGTCCACCATGGCTACGCCCACCCAGCAACCGGGCAGAGAACCAGTTGCTAAAATTTTTAAGCCCACACTGGGTCAGATGGCAGAGGGAACTATAAAGCTGTTCCAAAGAGGGAAGACAGCAACCAATGATCCTCTGGGCAATGATGTTAACCCTCTGGAGCACTGTCCTATCTGCTACTGTGCAATTGGCAAATAATACCCAGGTGCAGTAAGTTAAAATACTCTCTATGGTGCAGCGGTAGACGGTCACCAGCAGTTTTTCATTCAGTTGTTGTTTCCTGAGAAGCCTCATGTAGTATAATCTCTGCTGGGCCCTTTTGACCAGTGCTGCAATGTGAGTGCCCCAGGTCACCACAGGGGTTACATGCATCTCTGGACATTAGCTACTGTATATTATATATATTTATATGCAGCTCAAGATAATTCCTCTTCACTCAATGTGGCCCAGGCAAGCCAAAGTTTACACAATCATGTTTTAGATCAAAAGAGTATAGTTTCTAGTTTTTAGCTGTGTTTTTATTTTAAGCAGCAATATAATATTCATAATTATTTTCTAGTAGCTTGGCCTTTCAAGTATCACAAAGTCAAACTTAGCAGTTACACTACTTTCAGCTATTAACAGTTGTGGAAAAAGGTAATAGATTGAGACTAAGTGGAAGGTTAAAAGTATGCATACAACTAAATGTCCTAAAATACATTATTTCTCTGGTTCCCTAATAGAAAATAAACAGGAAGTAGTCAGACACAGATGTTAGACCTTGCTAGTCTTTCTCCTCTTCACTTTTATTTTGTCTTACTACTAGGTCAGACACAGTGTATTTTAGTGTATGAGGTTAGACAATAGTTGTGAGCTTTCTGTGGATATTAGGAAAAACAAAAGGCTTAACAATATGACTCATTATCTGAGTCAGCTGAACTTTTTATGTTTTGGGGTTTTTTTTAGAAAGGAGTGAATGTCACCTGTGAGATATTTTGAAACACAAGATCCCTGGAGTGAAAGAAACAAGAATAGAATGTTAATTCATAACAGTATCTCTGCATGAGTTGTACTAAATTTAAATGTTTTGATCAAAAGACAATCTCAAAAGCTTATTGAATTTATAAAAATGCATAAACTAGAGCCAACTATTTAAAAACAAATTCAGTGCATCCATATAAATCAGCCACACACACACACACATATATATAATAGGATATATTTTCTCTGGGCTAACTGCAGTGGTGGGATTCAGCCAGTTCGAACATGTTCGGGTAAACTGGTATCTCTGACAATCAGCTGGCGAGTGAACCCATAGCTCCGATGATCAACTGGGCCCACCCATCCGCCCCTGTCCTTTATCCTTTCAGCTGATTCACGTGGCAAAGCGGATTGCTGCGCATCAACTGTTTTATTCCCCAGAAGTAACATAGAAGGTAAGTTTTTAAGCTGGTTATTTAAATCTGCGCACGCGCGCAAAGCACTCATTAGGCACATGAAGCGCGCGATCACCGAAATGGGAGTGAAACTGGTTGAATTCATCACTGACTAGATGTATTTCTTTTTCATGCTGTTAATCCCTAGGGAAGTTCTAGATACGAGAGAGAAATAAAATAAAGTTGTTAGAGTTTGCAAGGAAAGTTGAAATAGCAAAAATATTTAGCCTCTCTCTCTATATTTTAAAATGTTAGGATCAAGGAGCTCAGTTTTCCTTACCAGATACTACTTTATAACTCTTACTCTTTTGAACTAGACAATTATTCCTTTCAAAAAAAGTTAGTTTTTGTTTTGTTTTCAAAGGGGCAGCAAAATGCATCTATGAAAATAATAAACTTATTTTTTTCAAGCTTTTCCACGGATAGCACAAAAAGTATTAGCAGTGCTAAGTTTCTTCTCTTCTCTAATTTGGATGGTGAGATGGGAAAAACAAAACAAAACAACAATTAATAATATATAATCCTGAACTACACCAAAGAATATATCATTTTCAACTTCAAAGTACATGTTATAATGCCTCAGGTACATAGGCTGAGGTTCCTGAAGGGTATAAATATGACTTAAATGATACACTGACATATAATCAGCACAATCATATGTCTGTTCTAAAATAAACTCAGGAAATCATGCACATTTCAATTAAATAATTGTCATTAATAATTATTTTTAAATTTCCTTTCTCTTAAAACACAAGGTAAATAATATAATAATGAAAACACAAAGATAACATTAAGGCACTTAAAATTACAACAAAGCACACAATAAATTAGATGATAATTCTTTGCAATATACATATGTGTCTTGTGCACAGGTGTGCATGCACACAGCTATGGTATAGATTGCTTTCTCTATCTTGAATTTATAAGAACTTGTCACTGGTTTTCTTTGTTATGTTCAAAAGTTTTAAATTCTAAATATGTTTGAACATCTTTAGAATTTATAAAGTTTTTGCTCCAAATTTGATTGGAGCTGTCACCTTGTTGAGTGCATGTCAGACTGAATTTTTATAATTCTTGCAGCAATTAAAAACAAAAAACCCAGACTTTTCTGAGAATTGCCTGTTGGTATGCTCATAACAATAATCTACAATGTGATTTTTTGGCTCTTAGTATTTAAACCTACATACCGAAATTTATAGCGTGATTGATTATTTGGGTATCTAAACACAAAATATGTTATAGTTAGCATAAAGTGAATTAGTATCAATCCCTGGAGGAAATTTCCTCTGTTCAGACTTGATATGAGCAAGTGGCAGCTGTAGTCGGGGGGGGGGGGGCGTTTGAACAATGCCACAGTTGTGTACAGTTGTGTCCATTCCTCGACCAGGAGGCCCTCCTCATGGTCACTCACACCTTAGTTATCTCCCAATTAGACTACTGAAATGTTCGCTACATGCGGCTGCCCTAGCAGGTCATCTGGAAGCTTCAGCTGGTCCAGAATGCAGCAATGGGGATAGTTGTGGGTGCGTCTTGTTATGCTCACATAATGCTGCTGTTGTGTGAACTTCACAGCTTCCAATAGGCTTCTGGATGAGATTCAAGAAGGCAGTTATCACCTTTAAAGCCCTACCTGGCATAGGACTGGTTATTTGAGGAAGCCTTCTCCAGGAACCTCTGCCTACTCCACACACTACCATTAGAGAAGTACGTTGGGTCACTTCTTTTAAAAAGTGTCATTTTATCAGGCCTGGGAAACATGCCTTTCAGTGTTCCCTGTTTTCTGGAATAATTCTCCCACCAATATATGACAGGTGTTGTCTCCCCTTGCCCTTTATGAAAGTTGTCAGGTCCTGACTTTCCACCCAGGTATTAGGGGCCCAAACAACCAATCCTCTTTTGGTTGTTTTGTTGTGGTGCTTGATTGCCATTTTTTATATTTTATATTTATATATTGCATATGTAGTAACGCTACAGGGATATTGCTTGTTATGGGAGGGATATTGCTTCTTTTCTTGTAAAGTGCTCAGAATCACCTTGTTTGAGTTAGGCAGACTTATAAATGCAGCCACTCATTTTTAAGAGCACTTTCCAAGATGTGGCTTGTAAGTCTATAGAAGTGTTATTGACTCAGCCCATTCTGCACAAGAAATTACTAGATATGAGCATTCCCAACTGTAAAGGACAGGGGTGGCCATAGAGAGATGAGAAGAATTCAAGATAGCAGCAAGAGCTATGCAATTGAAGCTCCACTCTTCGGTGACACAAGGGGAGCTTCAAATATGTGGCCAAAGCTGACATCTTTTTCTTTTTTTAAAAAAATAAATAAATGGATGCCTTCTATTAATAGAAATTTATGAAAGCATTTTAGAACCTGTATTTTGCAGCAGAAAACCTTCAGGATGAAAATTTGGCCCTTTCCCACTTGTAATGCTGTATTTCTTTTACTTGGTTTTCTTTCTCTTTGAAAATTAAGGCTGAATTAAACGATATGTTAATTAAGTAATACATTGAACATGTATGGCTATCTTTATTTTAAGAGCAGCAGAGGTTCCCATATCAGACATTTTTATGCAAGCAGCAGAAAAGCTGTGGAGACTTTTATATCAGTTGAATTGATACATAAACTGCCCCTAAGAACAAATTCAAATTTTAAATTCTCCAAAGAGGAATATAATAACAGCTTTATAATAAGACTGCACCAATTAATAATGCATTTGTAAAGTCATATGCATCTATGCAGCCAAATTCCCACATCACTTTAACAATGGTTTGCTTTATTCAAGGTTCATAAAATAAGCCACAATAGTCAGAATGATTTCTGCTGATAATATCCCGTGCAGGAGGGAAACTGCCTTTTTGAAATTTTGTAATTGGGTCCAAAGTGGCCCTAGTCAAAATAGCAGGGGCTCAAGACTGTATATAATACAAATTAAAAAGGAATATCTGCCAATGATTTTTAATGTTCTCCTCAAATATATTTCTCAACATTACTTTGGATGTTACAAATAAAATATTTTTCTCTTTCTTTTCTAGCTTTGCATTCACTACATGGATGAAAGGTTTCCTTAGCAACAGTAATCATATCAAAACATTCTCTCTTTTCCCCATGTGTGTTTGTGTGTCTTTTGACTGTGTGTTTGTGTGTGTCTGTCTGTGTGTGTTACATGTGAGGATTGCTAAACTGGGCAGGAAAACCACAAATTGGTTCTTCTGAATTTAAATATGAACAAGAACCTTGGGAAAGTGTTTTGTTTAGCATTCATGAAAATTCTAATGGTCTAAATATTTAATTGATCTCTTCCCATTTCTTAAATAATATATTTAACCATTTCTCCTCCTTGGTATATAGTGCAAGTAGAGTAACTGTTCTGCTGTGCAAATTTTACTGTCCCACTGCAAGAAGGACTGCTGTGTTCCTGTACCAAATCTATTACTTTCAGTGGATCTTCCATTGCAGCTCTCCCATGTACAGAATATTCTAAATTAGTATGTTTAATAACTGGCCTTGTCAGCTAAAGAGGCTATTTTGGTAAGTACTCAATGAAGCCTTTTGTTACAGCAGCACCCTAATTATTGAACTTCTTTCCCAAGAGAGGTTAGATTAGCTGAAGCTTATTCTATTAATGCTTTTTAATCACTTATATTACTCTTGTAGAGAGTGTGGCTCTCTAATTTTATTGTCGTTATATTTTTTGTTTTAAAGAGGCAGGTGTGTTTACCTAATTCTTACTTTAGTCATATTGCAGATTAAGTAAGGTCCTGGTACCAAAATGTGTGGTTTATACATCTATTAATTAATTACTGGCTTTGCAAATCAAATTCATACACTGTTACAAAGGTAGAAACATATAACTTATTCAGTATTAACTGAAAACCTATTGTGGATTTAATTAGTACAAGGAATGCACAAAAAAAGCAATGTTCCAGATTTCAGTAGTTTATTCCATGCAGGTTATCAAACAAGTAACACATATATGAGTTAAAGAGCAGCATCAGAATAAGATTTTATGAGCACCTTCTCTGTTTTTATTTTTCCTTTCTAACAGAAAAGATTTTCTCCTTCTAAAAACTTTGTTTGTAAGTCCCAGTGGGAATCTTTTGGAAAAATAGTACAGACGAATATAAAAATATGATTAATCTTACTCCTAGCCATGTTTACATAAAAGTAGTCCCTTATGATTACATGCAAGTCAGAACAGAAATAAAGATGTCAAAATCAGACAGCTTAAAATATTGAAGATATACAGCTCATATAGCAGCGACCAGAAGAACAAGGACATTCTTTTGCACTACATCTATAGAACCTGGCCATCTGTAAGATTCCGATTTTTGACATATTTGCTGTAATTATCCTTAGCAGATTGAAAAATAATACTAGTGAATAGGTTGTCTTTCTTTCTGATAACGTCTGACCTTTTCTTTTTTATGATTGAAACTGCTGGACACCTTTTCCACATAAATCAGTTCTCATTTTGACAGGCCCAGATACGAAAGCTAGGATGGCATACTTTGTGGAAGTAAGTAAGACCAGGGAGACTCAATCACGTCAGGATTGTGCTTATTTCATGAAGTGCTAATTTGTTATATGCAACAAAAAGAATGTGGTTTCTCTGTGGGGAACTAAAAAAAGATGTCAAGCCATCTTTATCTTTAAAAGAAGTCTAGGAACCAGATAGCCTGGTGGTCTTCTTCTAAATAATGAAATGGACCACCTGCAAATTTTACAGAGATCCATCATTTCAAAAAGGAGAGAGAGAGAGTCTGCTGTTTCTGTGGTTTCAAATATATTATGACTGAGCCAGAAATAAATGAGTGGTCTACTTGCACACCGCTGATTACAGCTGTCTTGGCTGCATGATAACAGCAGAGACTTTGATTTACATCTATCTCATGATTGCCATCAAGTTCTTGGCCAGATTTTTGCCATCCGGATATGAGAGTGCTAGCAGTTGGTAACATCACACTAGTTTAAAGCTACTTTGAATTGGCACACAGTCCTATACCAGTGTGGAAAATGTGTCTAGTAATATATGATCCTGAAAAACATTTCTGAAAATGGTAGATAAATTTGAAGAGGTTGTTTTTTCTTTGCATTTTAAAATAACATTCCATAAAGTCCAACCCAATAGACTGCAACTCTTTCTTACCCTAAGCTTCATTTCACCTTCTGTTCCACCTCTCTTTTTTTCTTAATCCTAAAACAAACAAGCAAAAATCTTACAGAGAATGCGATGATGATAGGTGCTACTAAAGGACCTTGCATTTTCTCTTAACCTGGAAAGCATACGTGATAAGATTTCCTGCCAAGAATAGGGAATTTTAGTTAGAAACTAATGTCCCATCATTAATACAGGGAAATTGTTCTCTTTTCTAGCAAGGAAATGTAATGATAACTTCTTCTGTTTTCTCCCTCTTCAAAGTACTTTCCTCAGCTTCCCACCTATCTATTTTTTCCTTATAAGTGGTAAATTATAAGGAAAAAGGATAAAAAAACTGATATGGATTAATCTCTTTTCAAATCAGGACTAAATGGCTTGAGTCTGCTCAAAAGGGTTTCAGGTTTTTTTCATGAGGGTCAAGTTAGATTTTGAGCTCACCAATCTTCTACTGATTCTAACTTTTCCTTCAGGTCCTAATTTTATTCTCATAGACGTGTTTTTTTGCACTTAAGTCCAGTATATGGCACAATATGAAAGGTATAAGCCTTGCAAGAACTTATCATACATGGGCTTCCAGAATCCTGGCAATCGCTAGGAAGCAGCAAATAAATTATTATTATTTTGTTATCTCTTTGTTCCCATCTAACCGTTGTCTAGAGATTTGAAGCTCCAATACTGTAGGATTACAAAGCAGCATAGTTAAATCCAGCTCAATATTTAAGTTGACAGATGAATGGTCTAATCAATTCCTAAAAGCCAGAGCTGAGCAATTCTTGTATTAGTACCAACCAAAATGCCATAAAAGGCTGACAGGAGTTAGAAGACCAAAATACTGTAGATTGGGGGAGAAACAGAAAAGTCCAAACATTGGGAAAAGCTTGCACGTTTTTGGTCATGTAAGCTAGTATTAGACCAAAGACAGAGATTTTAGAGCAAAGGCATTAGTAATTTATAGCTGTCTGTAGCTGACATTCAGAGATAAGAAGAAAAGAAACAGCTGGCCTCTTTATCCCCTATCTCACCCTTAAGTTCTCAAAACACAAACAAAAAGGGTCACACACTGACTACTGTTACCTAATGATTGAAAGGAATATAATCGTTGGAAATGTGCAGTGCCCTTTTCTCTTTTTAATAAAATTAACTTTTACGTCCTGCCTATGGAGCTCAATGTGATTTAGCCCTAGGTAAAGATGCACAGAATTCAAATCTTAATTCTCTGCATCTCTCTAATAACACAACCTCTACTCCTGGAATGAGAGATTCCATTAATTCTGATAAGATTATGGAAACACATAATATAAGTTTGAAAAGACATATCTAATCTTTAATACTGCAGATGTTATTTAACAGCAGTACGTCTTGTATAATGTATAAAAGGACCATATTTTATGGAATATAAGATCTCTCCTGATCAGTTACTTGTTTACATTCTTTATTTATAAATATAATTGTGAGACTGCTGCTATTCTGAAGCTTCCAGCTTTATAGAATTGTATTTGTCTTTGTCTTTCTCCTGATACCATGTATCAGAATACTATCAACAAGTGTTTTTTTAAAAACATATTTTTTAAAAATACAATAGGAAGATGTACCATCAAGTTGAGGTAAATGCAAACCTCAGAAGTCTCTCAACAATTGGTAGGAAAAGATGAATATAATACACAAAAGACAGCTGAGAAATTAGAAGGAGTGGTAGAGGAGGCAAAGCAAAAAAACTACAAGAAGGTAAAAATAAATTAAAAGCAGATAAAAACACTGAAAAGATAGTAATAATAAATACTAAAAATCGAATAGACAATCCCTTAAGAGCCTACAACAGAATAGAGGGGGGAAAAAGATGATTTTTCAAAAATAATGGAAGGGTTATGGATGGATATTCAAAAGATGCAGCAGAAGGAGATAAAGGGCAAGGTAGAAG
>JANHFL010002933.1:0-10232 GCA_032468155.1 Oxyrhabdium leporinum | reverse complement strand
GAAAAAGGATGTTATCAGGTATGCTCAAGAATAATGTTAATACTATAGAAGGGTGTAGCAAATATTGAACAACTGAAAAATGAAGGACTATGTACCGATGTAATACAGTATGTATAACAACATTAGAACCATATAAGCTTGATTAATGTAGTAATTTCTTTTTGTATTAATATGATTGCAACTCAGATGCCACACTGTCCATGTAACAATATGGATGTATCCTTAAAAAAAAAACTTGACAAAAACGAAAAAGAGAAAGCATTCAGCTCCATTGTCCAACACAGAATGTAAAAATATCCTGAAACTTACTGACATGGATACTACAGAGTCTATTCAAAAAGAGGAAGTATCCTAAGTGTCAACCCTGAAGCGAACCTGGCTGGGGCCCCCTTTGAGACTTCAGGATTGCCACTAGATGGGAGTGGGAGGGAAATAGTTAAATGGGTTTTGCAGTCAAAACAAAAGATTTTCCTGTGGGAACCAAGGTCATTCCAACTGGTGCCTGGGTGAGGAAGATCAAAGTAACCAAGCAACTGGCCAGCACCTCTATTGGACCATGTGACTGATGACTTGGGGAAAGGGGGAAAACTTTCTCTTTTAATAAGGTGAAAATGGGAACTTTCAGAGTTGGTTGTCACCAGTTGTGCCAATATGATGTATCCAATAAATTTGAAGAATCTACCTGCCTCGGAGTTCTGCTTTCTATGGGTGCATTACTTGGAACTTTGACAGTAGCTGTCTCTAATTTATTGTCCTCAAAGCCATGATGATCTCAGAATGATATGTGGGTTGCAATGTCACTGGGCAAATAATGCATATATGTAAAGTACACAACGTCATTTGCCACTCCCTTAGACACCCACATTTGAAGAAAGGCACATCAGAATGCAGCTGTAATAGATTGCATTGAGATAGCTGGCAGTATTATTTTTCAGGGTAAAAAAAATATACAAGGACCAAAACACTTAAAATTCATTTCAGAGAAAAATGCTGAGCAAAAAGTAATTGAAAGTGGCAAATAAAAGTATCTATTCAGGTCAAATCAATAAAGAGAAAATAACAATGGCTAATAATTTTCAAAGCATACTCTAGAGGTTCTGCTTCAGTGGTCTAAAAAAATGGGCCCCTTTCCAGTTCCCATTTGAACTCTACTTTTAAAATTCACAAATGCCAGTTTAAATTCCAGGAAAGTATAATTTGCTATTTTTGTCGATCATGATTCCATCATTTTTTTCACTTGAGTATTAAATATTAAATACTTCTATCTCATTCCAGTTATATGAACCTCATTGTTGAGAAAAACTTTCAGGGTAGATTCAGCTCTGCTGAACTTCAGTCTTGATTAGGGTATTAAGTGTCAGATACTGCCAATAATAACATATCATATTTGACTAGAAAATCCCAAATGGAGCTTCCTTGATAACAGCTGTCATGAAGATAAATCTTCTACATTTATGTTATTTCTAGAAAGTACCAAGAGAAAAAGAGTGTCTGGCAGAAATGAAGAGCACAGCAGGAGATATGGCATGAGAAAAGTAGACTTCTTTAATACCGTCTCTTGCATTCATATGCCAGTGAAATGCAGCCAGAATGATCATTCTTGAAAATAAATAAATTTCAGATTACACAACAGAAATGAAACAGGATGATTGATATATGACCATTAGCCAAACCACTGTACAAAAAACATAATACGGAGTTGAACATGTCATGGATTGAAACCTTATTTTATTAAAAGAAAATATTTGTGAGAATTAGTTCTTACACGAGCATAAAGAAGGCTGTCTAATCTATTGCATAGTTCAGTTAGCAGACAGGTACAACAATAATAGTAATTTCACTATAAAAAGCACTTGCTTTTAATATAGAGCAATTGCTTGTTTCATCTCAACCATTTTAACCTAGAGATGAGTTTTCCTCATTCCTACATGCTAATTTATGAAGAATCATAGACCATCTATGAAACTATTTAAGAGGTTTTTTATTTTAAAAAATGGATTGAAGAAGAAGCCTGAAGTTTCCATTCCAATACTTTATGATCTTTTGATCTTTTGTTGGGAATCGATCAGACATCATGGTAGTGGACAAGTACCAGAAGAAAGCAGTAGTGATATGTGTAGCAATGCCAAGTGACAGCAACATCAGGAAGAAGTTGGAGAAGAACCAGGGCCTGAAGGAGGGATTACAGAGGATGTGAAAAGTAAAAGCCAAAGTGGTCTGAATTGGTCATAGGAGCACTCGGGCCTGTGATCCTAAGCTGGGAGAATACCTCCAAAAATACCAGGGACTTCAGAACTCTCTGTCTGGAAGAATACTGTGCTGGGAACTGCCAAGTTTCTGCACAGAACGTTCAACCCCCAAACTCCCAGACTTCTGGTAAAGGACCCAAGATTGAGGAAAATACATACCACTCATAGGGGTGAGAAGGAAAGGCAAATCCCATCAAAGAGCTGGTGGGGACTAGAAGATGGGCCTTTTCTGCAGTAGCCCTTGTTTTGTGAAATATTATCCTCTCTAGTTGTATTCCCGAGTCTGGGGTGCTGTACATGTTAAGGGCAGGGGTGGGCTTCAAAAACCTCAGCAATGAGTTCGTTGCCCAGTTGCTGGGTGGGTGTGGCCATGGTGGGCATGGCCTAGTCGACCTCCTGCACCATGGGGGGTGTTTTTGCCTTCCCCAAGGCCCAGAGGCTTTCCTGGAGCCTCTGGGAGTGCGAAAACGGCCTCCCCCCGGCTGTGGGTGCTCTAGGGAAGCTGGCAATTGGTTATTTCCAGCCTCCCTAGAGCATCTGAAGCTGGGGGGGACGACTGTTTTCATACTCCCAGAGGCTCCAGGAAAGCCTCTGGATCTCGGGAAAGGCAAAAAAAAAAAAAAGGGATTCCTGGAAGTTCGGGGAGACCAGAAATGGGTCATTTCCAGCCTCCCTGAGCTTCCAGGAATCCTGTTTTTCTCCCTCCCCGAACCTCCACACGCGCCCTGCACTTACTGCATCCACAATGGGTTGCATGGAGACTCCTGGGAAGGGGCAGGAGGGGTGGGGCAGAGTGGGTGGGGTGAGCCAGGAGTGGGATTTGGGGGCTCGGTGATCCTCGCAGAATCTTTGCTATGGGTTTGCCCAAACACCCGCGAACCCCCAGCAGCCCACTCCTGGTTAAGGGCCCTGCCTTATTGTTTTAACTGCAGTGCAGTATATCTTTTTTGAATTGTAAGCTACCCAAACTCATTGATTGAAATGAGTGGCTATAAAAATGGAATAAATAAATAACTTTTTAGATATGTAATTATTATGTTAGTTACAAATGAAGCAGGGATAAAATAAAGAATTCTGATAAAATAATTAGAATATTACAGTGGGAATTCATTAGTATGGATGTTTAGACTGCATAGCTCTTCCAAACATCACTTTGACAAATATATTATAAGATGTCACAGCACCTTCACAAACATAAATATTGTCCCATGATGAATATATTTATACATACATAAACATAAAAATATCAGTTCCTTTGTTTCCTTTGAGGTATGCAACATGCCCAGATGTAAAACATCAAAAATACTTCTAATTGTTTGTTCTACAATATTTGTTTGTTTGTTTATTTAGTATTATAAGTACTTTTATGCTGCTTCAGTTAAGCGAATTCAAGAGGCTTATAAATAAAACAAAACTATAATATGTAGCAAATATAGATATAATGTAAATTAAACCATAATCCATTCACAGGCAATAATTGTTGTAGTACTACAATAAACAGAACCATAACATCTGAATTCTTACTTATTACGTCCTTAGTTTTTGAATTCTATATTTTCTGAATACCTCCTACTGGCATGATGTATGGTATCATGAACATGCTGATCATACCAAGTTGTACATCTCTTCTTTGAGTGAACCAGTGTTGTCAAGTTCCTTTCTCATTTGGAAAGAATCAGTATGATTTCTGTCCCATACCTGTATCTGCTTTGTCTCAAGATAATCCATTTTTACCAGAGCCCTTAATTGCTACCCCACTATCTCTTCAATAACTTTTCCTCAAATGTGGAGGTTAGAGCTGTGTAGTCTCACTTTATCCAACATCACTCCCTTGACTAGAAGGACCATTCGGGACCTCTCTGGTATGCCCCTTTCTCACAATGAGATATTCACTATGGGCAGGGTCCAGATCCCTGCTCCTTCCCTAGCCATTTACATAAACCTAGTAAGAGAACAATCCAGTTCCTTTCATTGTGTCCACTTCCTCAGGAATAAGAAAGTCAAACTCTCTGAGGTGGTGTCACAAGGCATCATCTTGGTCACATCACCAGACTGTACCTGTCCAGCTTCCAACTGCATGCAGATCATTGTGCTGCCTTCTCAAAGGGATCAGATAAGAAAAAAGAAATGGAACACATCTAATTTATATCAAACCATACCCATACCTTTCTAACATTACAAATTATATTCCCAGCATATCAATATAGTACTTCATAAATTACCTTTCTTTAACCTTCTTGTCTCTATTTTCTTGAAAAACTCATCAATTCCATCAAATCACAACTTTCTTGATCCTTTCATTCTTCTCAATCCCTTCAACCCTCCAATACTCAAACCGTGTTTGTCTTTGTCTTTCTCTGTGTGTGCGTGTGTGAGTGTGCGTGTGTGTGTGTGACCTCAATATATTTCTTTTGTACTGGTATCTTACTTTTGTACCTTCATTCAGCATTCATTCATTATTCACTGTCTTTCCTCTTATTTTGCCATAACTAGTCCTTGGGTACCTTATTTTCATTATATTCAAACTTAACATAACCTAACATACCCAAGTCTCATTTCCATATAACAAGGTAGACTGAAACATACATTTACACGTAGCCATTTCTGCTTCTTTTGCTTCATAATATATACAACAAATTATTTTTTCCTAGCATTTGCAGATCTTAAAATTTTGCATCCATTTCTCTGCCTTTAGTAGACATTTGATTTTGGTATGCAGATTCAACTACTTGCTCTGTTTTTTCATTGTTTATATACAACTTGCAGTAAGTCACTTCATTTTCTGTACCTGAAACCATTATTTTGGTTTTTGATACATTAATTTTCAGATACATTAATTTTCAGATCCATACGTCAAGTTGCATCATATAGTTTAACATCCACTATGAATCAGCCAATAAAATACAAAACTGTGCATCCATTCAAGTATTACAACTCTAATTCTGGCACGAGCATTCTTTATGCGACTAAAATCAACCTTAGATTCATACGGCCTTATGCCATAATGACCAAAATAACTAATTCATAGTTTGTGAGATATATTTTAAACCCTTCATTTATAACAAAACTTTCACCTGTACTTCCCTACATTCATCAATTTAATTTCCCAGGATTAACCCATCCTCATTCAGATCTGTTATTTCACTTCATTCAATTTTTGTTT
Organism: Oxyrhabdium leporinum; assembly: GCA_032468155.1. Taxonomy (NCBI): domain Eukaryota; kingdom Metazoa; phylum Chordata; class Lepidosauria; order Squamata; family Cyclocoridae; genus Oxyrhabdium; species Oxyrhabdium leporinum. Next base: position 4,820 of record JANHFL010002933.1, on the reverse strand, counting down.
CAGAGACACACAATGCATTTTACTTCATTTAATTAATAAGCCTTATTATTTTCTCCTCTTACATTCAAAGCCACAATCTTCCCAATATCACTGACATCACCAAGACCTATAGATATTGACCGCCACGACCCATAATGAGTTTAATTGATTGAGGGTTTTCCATAATGCTTTTTACTGACGTAATGAAGATCTGGAGTAGGTTACTAGCCATAGTTGTGTTAGTACACATGCCCTATTCCCCATGAAAAGTAACAGTAGCACTGGACACTTTAGCACATTTTTTAAAATCAGAATACCTCACATACAACCAAAGCCAAGGTTTATCATAAGCATATTCAAATCATCAGTCTAGATTCTTTAATCCAGGGATCTCCCACTTTGGTAACTTTAAGGCTTGTGGACTTCAACTCCCATGCTCCTTATGCTGGCTGAGTAATTGTGGGAATTGAAGTCTACAAGTTTTAAAGTTGCCAAGGTTGAAGACCCCTGCTCTAATCCTTGGCAAACCAACATAATGTTGTCCACATCACATCAACTGGAAAGAACACACAATGTACTGATACAATATAGTTGCAAGCTAGTTGAAATGTGATTTATCAAAGTAGTACCAGAGAAATCACTTTAAAAAAACACCTGTCCACATTCCTTGTTGTTGTGAGACCTTGTGGAAGTAATGAAGCTTTAAAAAATTCTGGAATTCATGCTCAAAAACTGTTCCTTTTTTATGCACTAGTGATTGCAACAATCAAGGTAGTTATTTGCCAATCAGTTTGATAAAGAAGAATGACCGACATCAGCCAAACCGTAGCTTGTGAAATATGTACAATCAGCCTAATTCTGAATATATAGGGACAAAATACCAAAAATAGGTTTTAGATATGTACCCCTGTACTCTAGGTCAGCAATGTTTTCCAGTCCTTGATAACATTAAATTGATACATTTTACAGGGATCTCTTGCATGAAAGGATAAGAAAGGATGCTTTTCCCTGGTTTTATGAGATTTCAGCATTGTAACACGAGAGCTCAACCAGGAGAGAACTTATAAAGGTTCTGGCATCTATGTTTTGGGTGGGTGCCTGGGCTATCTCTTGATAATGCTAGCAACTTGCTCTGCACTGTTCTGTATATAGTGTTGCTTGTTGTCTTGCACAACTAACAGACCCATTTGCTAAAAGCTAGTTTATTTCAATAAAGACTTGATCTGTTGGGACTTCAGCATATTTATTCCACCCAGCTTTGTCTTCTAAAAGGGTCATGCATTTAAACAGATGCTGCATTCTAAAACCTGTTTGGTTCCAGCTGCAAGTGCCATACAATTTTCTCCTAGAAAACTGGAAAAGATGCCAATTGCTTTGATGGAATGGAGAGGAGCTTAGCTTCCCTCCCTTCACTGCTCAAAACCCACACTGCTTGACATCACAGATGAATTTCCAGCAGATGTTTTTCTGCCATACACAGCTGGATCAGAATCAAAGTTTTTATCAACATGTTTTAATGAACATTTGAACTTTAGTTAGGTCACTCCTAGACAATTAGAGTAAGTCCATAAGATTGTAAAACAGTAACCTTCAACCCAGGGGTCCTCCCAAGCTGGATGTCATTGCCAAGAATTCTAGGAATTGAAGTCCACATTACAGGAAGGCAACATGGTTAGGAAAGGCTGATGGAAGGACTACTATTAGTAGTATTAAAAAACTAAAAAAATAATAATCCTGGCTATGAATAGCCTGGGGAAGAGAAGACTAAAAAAAGAAGAGAGGGACATAAATATCCATCACAAAGAACATGGTTTTTTTTCATAGGACCAGCTACCGTATAATTGCCTTCCGATATGAAGATCTTCATCTGCAAAGCATATGAAGGGGTACATCATGAAATATTGGGATTGCTGTCTTCTTCTGAAGACTCAATACTGTCATTGTAAGGTCCTTCTGAAATTAACAGAATATCAGAGGACAGTCTTCTAGTCCAATTCCCTGCTCAGGCAAAACACCCTATACCGTTTCAGACAAATGGTTGTCCAATCTCTTCTTAAAAACCTCCAGTGTTGGAGCACCAGATTATCTCTACGCTAATGTCAGTCACAGAAGAAATGTTCTTGGATAGACATATGCTGAGAACGTGTTCAGAGTACAAACACTTAGCTTTCTAGAAGATGAAGTTCCTTCTGTGGTCCAAAGATATTTTGTCCATATATTCTAAATGGCTTCTCTCTTTCTGAGCATCTTCAAACAAAGACTGTACAACCATCTATGCTATATTGATTTTAAAAAGTACAATGATGCAAAACAGAATTCATTGCTGAATTGCTGTCAAACTCCTGGCCCGTGGGCAGGATGCATCACGTGCTGGTCACACCCATGCCCGGTTTAGCGAAGCGGAAAAAAGTTCTGATATGTCACGTGATGCTGTCATGACGTTTTAAGTGGTCAGTATTCTCATGATGAACTAAGAGTAGTAAAATTGAAAGGAAATGTTTTGTTGAATGTTAACATCTGATAATATAACCTCAACATCTTTTGTTTGGGATAGTAGGTTAAGTAGTCATTTGTGAGAGACCAGTCTGGAAAAAAACCTGACTTAAGATTTTGTGAGTAGGCAAATTTTAAGTTAAGCAACTCTGAATTACATAGTCAAACCAACTGATGTAAAAGTCACCCTCCTTTTTCTGGTTTTAATAATGGAGTCTGATGAAGAGTTTTGTAAAGCTGAAGACCTCTGACTACTCAAAATAAATTGATTGATGCATTAAAATGTTTGCTTTTTGCATTTCTGAAGAATAACATGCTTGTAGGAACTTTTTATGTAAAAGGGAAAATATTATTCTAAGTTATTCAGCAATTATGCTCTGTACAGAAAAAAAACACGTTATACCATCTTTACAGAGATACTGACATCACTTTGCATGATTATTTAGTTTAGTTCTAGTTATCAAGAATGTACAAGATAACTGTGCTGGGCTTATAAAGACTGTTTGGATGGATTTTACTCTATCATTCATTGAGAAGGAATCTTATTACCTGGCATAAGAAAGAAGGAATATGGGTTTCTGCTGCTAGAATTTCATAGGGCCTGAATGATTTTTATGGCTATTAGCATTTATGATGCCATATATAGCTGTAGACTCACTCCCACGTAGCTGAAACAAAGTCAATCTCAACTGCTTTCCCCCTCTGTTTTTCAAGTTAACTTTTAATAAATCCCTTAACTTGATATATATTTTTATCTACCCACCAAATAAAACTGTTGTGTAGTTTTGTTTTGTTTTTATTCTGAGTTTCCTTAAGGTCAGCATGCTTTCTAGTGTGTTTAATTAAAGCGAACGTATTTTTCTAAGCCTGTTTTAGAAGAGTTCATTTATTCGGGGTCTTAACAATTCTAATCAAAGTAATATCTAATAATTTCCAACCTCCAACACCCCCCCCCACATTTCACTGCATTTGAAAGTTAAAGTCTCCTGCAAGTTGAGCTTGACTTCTAGTGATCCTGTTTAGTTGTTTTATCATACCAGATGTCTGATCATGATTAAAAACAGCCTATAAATTAAGAATTTGTAGATCTCCCCTACTTCTCTTCACCCTATCTTGAAGTGCTACATACTCATCCTAGCAAGAGAAGATAATGGCAGTATCCATACCCTAAGTTGGTAAATGCAGACACCCCAGATGTCTTTCTTTTACAAATAATTCGACTAAAAGTTTGAATAAAACAATAAAAGGCAATAGAAACTAAGAAAGAAAAAAGTAGTTGCAAGAAAGATAAATGTATCAAGAAAAAAACCCACACCTGTCTCCCAAGAAAATGATTCCCAATCCTCTCTGGGCAAGTATAATCAATCCCCCAATCTCTTCACCTCTTAACCAATATAAATATTAAACTTTTCATCCCAAACCCATTTCTTAACAATAAGCAAATTAAATAAGTAACATCTTCTTTAATCCAGTTACCAGCAAGCAATCCACACAGAGCTCTAAAATATTAACATTAATTAATGTGTATAAAAACTCCACATTCCTCTTAACTGTAACAAAATCTCATTTAAAAGTCATGAAATGATCCCAACATCTAATATAGCTTTCCCAGATGTCTTTTCAATAATGCTATATAGTAGAGATGGTGGTAACAAAATGGGGTACAAGGACTAAGTTTCTAGAAGAACATTTACTGATTTGATTTTTTTTTTAAATACCCTAGGTGGAAGTTGGAACTGAAAATGCCATTTCATTACTAATTTGGGTTTTTTTTTCTTCCTCCTAAACATACAAACTCAGATCTTCCTATTTCTGGATTGTTGTTTTTAATCATTGATCCTGGATACTCACACTTTCTTTCATTCACTTGCATGTACGCAATTAGCCTATCAACAAAAAAAGCTGAATATTACAAAGGATGTTTAAAATGAGACGAAGAGAAATTGTTAATACATAAGCACAACAGGTATTTATAGGATTATGAAATAAAATTGCTCTTCTAATTGATCATTTAAACACATTATCTAATTTGGAAAATTGAAGTGGATTATTTTTCTTTTTTCAGAGTTGCAATTTCTCAGAGAAGAGGAAGAGGAGGAAGAGGAGGAGAATTATTATTATTATTATTATTAAAATTAAATTTATATACCGCCCCACTCCAAGGACTCGGGGCGGCCCACAACCCAAAAACCCTTCCAAAACCCCGTCCAAAAATCAAAACCCATAAAAATTAAAACCCATTTAAAAACCCCTCAGTCAGGAAAGGCTTGCCGGAAGAGTAAGGTCTTCAGCTCCCGGCGAAAGGTCTTCAAATCCGGGAGCCTCCGAAGTGCGGGGGGTAGTTCGTT
>JANHFL010002932.1:98738-115950 GCA_032468155.1 Oxyrhabdium leporinum | reverse complement strand
AGGAGGAGGAGGAGGAGGAGGAGGAGGAGGAGGAGGAGGAAAAGGCTGTGAGGTCCTTGCAGAAACCCTCTGAGCTTGGTTGTTTCCTCGTAGACATTTCATGACCTAACTAGGTAATATTATCAGTGGTAGAAGGGAGTAGGGTTCCTTCTGTAACATGTCCTCTTATTAGGTAAGTTTGGCTAGGGCTAGGATATTTGAGGGACCACCTCTTTCCTATTATACTAGTCTGTCCCACTAGATCTGGCAAAGAAAGCATGCTGTGATCCTGTCTGTCGGAATCTCACTTGGTGGATACCAGGAGATGGACTTTCTTTCTATAGCACTCACCTTATAGAATCTTACCCCACTGGAAGTGAGGTTAGCTCCATCTCTCTTAACATTCTGCAGGTCCCTCAAAATATAGCTATGCCTTCAAGCCTGGGGTCTCAGGGGACTGGGGAGAGTGTGTGATGGTTCCCTTATTGTGGCTAAAATCATCCTCTCTCTTTTTTTTAGTATTGGCAGTAAATTGATGCTAGATAAAGGTCAGTGGAATTCAAGGAGCTGGATTGGGATCTCTTGTGGCAGCACAAGGATTCTAAACTGATGACGCATTTAACTCCACCCTGCAGCTCTTCCTGCTCTTCCCCTACATCCAACGTGGTGGAATCTGCAGCCAGAATAGAGGGAGGTGTTCAGAGGGGGATGATTGTTTTCTGATTGAAACCTAAGAAGGAGAGACCTGTTTGCTGATGGCATATGGGTTGAGAGAACTTCCAAAGGATGAGCTATTCCAGCCAGCTTTCTAGGACCATCCTGTCCATTTGGTCTTCTTCTCCTGGAAGGACAATAAATGCTTCTGGATCAAATATAATCCCTGCTCACTCCAGGTGTTGAGTTCATTCATCCACAAATTGGCTCAGATGTGATTTCTAACTCCAGATTCACTCTTCAATAGCAATGCTACACATCCTACGAAGATTAGAAGACCTCAAGGAAAGAAGTCAAGAAGAGAGCAAATCCAAAAGTTGAATGATTGGTTAGGAAAAAAAGGACAGAGAAGAAAGATTTGTTGCCATGAAAATCTGGGTGTTGATCTACAAAGACTGTCAAAGCATAATCTGTAGATACCTAACTGGGCATCAGTTCATCATCACTTGTAGATGTTTGGAGAATTGCACAATGCTTATTCTATGCTCTAATCTTACCCGAAGGTATCTTTTCTCCTTGACGTGGACTGACAAACACCATCAGTACGGCTGCTCTCCAAAGATACTACCAGGATTCAATGTTGAGCATGTTGTGTGGAGGTCTACATGACAACACCCACCTTCAGTTAGAGGACCAGTTCCTTCTAGTGATGAAAAGAGACAGGGAGACGGAAAAGCAGTACACCACGGGAAGCAGTTAGCACAATCAACACTTTCAGATGATAAAGTCCAGCTAATGGAGAGGTCTAAGGTTGAGAAGGACATGGCAACCTTCCCATCGGTGTTTTTGTGTAGATGGCAATCAGCCTCTTGCTGAGATTCAAGACAAGGTCTGTGCACCACTTACCTCCCACTTGAGTTCTATTTTAAGATTTTAAGTGGCACTAGAATGGCAAAGCTTCCTTCTGACCCTTGCCACAAAGCTGAGAATTTCACCTTATCTACTGTTGGCAGTACTCATGTTCTTCTGGAATCAAAGCCAGGAAAGCTGATTGAGAAAGTTTGTTGAATGGAAGATGCTTACTTTTAGAGGTGGCCAAGGAAAGGAGCCATCTGTAGCCACCGGGAGCTACCGGGGATAAGCAGTCAGGATTGGGTTGGCCTCAAAGGTTCAGCATTGCTGATCATCAGTTAGTAGAAGAACCTGAGCAGAGAATTCAGTGCTGATTATCCTACTTCTTTGGAACTGCTCCTTCCCTTCCTGCTTGCTGTTAAGACTTCTAACTTGCCAGGTAGATTAAATAAAGGTAGATTAGCTACCATTTGCATTGTCAGCCCTCCCAGTTAAGCCAGAAAGGAGACACAACAAGATGAACTAATGCTACTTTACATGAACTGAATCTGGCAAATATGAAGGCACAAACTTCTCACCTTCTCATTACCTTGAATTTACCCCTAAAAGGATATTTAAAGCTCGGACATATTTTTAAGGAATCATCTTAAAAGCATCCAATATAAAACACCTGACACCCCGGGGCAGTCCTTGGCTGTATATCGACCAACCAACTTCTTGGGTTCGAATCTCAGTCTACCTCACTGTTTCTGGGAAAAGTCAGACCTCATTTCCCACAACGCTGTCTTAGGCCTAAAGATATTTATCCATGTTGTAGGGCTGTATTGATATTATCCTTCTCATCTTCTCATCTTTCCTACTATTCTCCTATTGGTATCTATGATTTATCACTTGTTGTATATTATGATTAATGATTGTAACTATGATCTATGACACATATGGCTTATCACTTTGTTGTTTCTATGTACACTGAGAGAATGCACTGGAGATAAATTCATTGTGTGTCCAATCACACTTGGCCAATAAATTCTATTCTATTCTATTCTATTCTATTCTATTCTATTCTATTCTATTCTATTCTATTCTATTCTATTCTATTCTATTTTCTGCTCTATTTTCTATTCTAAGGGCAGGGCTGCTTCCAAGAAGGCGTGCCCCTTAGGTCTTGTTAGGTGTGTCATAAAAATATCCCAATAAAGAGGAACACAGACAAACCACAAACAATAATTCTTACTTTAAGATTCAGAGGTTTATCTCATGAGCAATTTGAAACCTGAATAGCCATCATAACATTACTTACATCAATAACCCATTGCCATGAGGTCCAGAGACAAAAGCTAAGTCCAGCAAGGAATAGCTATGGCCAGTGGCCCCGAACTCATCCCAAGACATTCTTTTTATACTCATTTCACAACTGACTTCCTTGTTCTTTCTTATGGGCCGTCTCCACATATATCCGTGTACATCTCAAACCTCTATCCACCAGCTACTTTCAGTCCCTTATTTCTCGTCGTTTCGTCCTTCTACGTCCAAATATATTTGTAAAGCTACATACTTTGCAAAATCATGTTTCACGCTTAGCAACGGCTCAGCAGGATTACAAAGAGTTCTGGAACATTTTGAAATCATCCTATCGGAAACTTTGGTTCCTGTCTCTTTATCCTGGGGCCTGCTCTCATCCAAAGGCCTTATTGAATCTGATAGATCAAAAGCCTCTATTTTTGTTTCCCACAGGTGACAATGTTTAAGGGAAGGGACCTGGAGCGTGCGATCCTATTCAACCTGGTGGGACAGGAAGACACCTTCTGGGAGATAGGCTTCTAAATTTTTATCCATTACTTTCTCAAACAAATCCCTGTTGCCCGCAGAGGAATCAAGACATGTTTCCATCTTGATGTTCTCCTCTTGTCAAGTTCATGGGAAAAAAAAAACCTAAACGCGAGCACCTCTCTGAGATATGCGGAAGGAACAAAGCCTGCTAGACTGTTTAAGAAAAGGCAATTAAGGCTATAAAACAAAGGTTTACGAGGGAGTTTATAGTGTTGGAGGTTTTTAATAGCTTTCTCTAGAAGAGTTTAAATAAGAAGGGAGAGACAGAAGACCTGAAACTTGAGAAGACTTAAAAGTTCAGAGAGAGGTTTTTAAGCAAAAAAGGATAATAATTAGAGGCACATTTTCCCCTGATTTCACTGTCTTTGCAAAAAGGAATGAAGGCTGTTCGGAGCTGTTTCATTCAACAAAATGGGACAATCTCTCTCTCTCTCTCTCTCTCTCTCTGTCTCCATATCTCTCTCTCTTTCTCATTCTCTCTCTCTCCATCTCTGTCTCTCTCTCTCTCTCCATCTGTCTCTCTCTCTCCATCTCCGTCTCTGTCTCTCTTTCTCTCTCCATCTCTCTCTCTCTCTCTGTGTCTGTCTCTGTCATCAAAAGAAAGACATTACTATTGGTTCTCTCTGTGTCTGTGTCTGTCTCTCTGTGTCTCTCTCTCCATATTTCTCTCTTTTTCTCTTTCTCTCTCTCTCCGTCTCTGTCTGTCTCTCTCTCTCTCCATCTTTCTCTCTCTCTCCATCTGTCTCTCTCTCTCCATCTCTGTCTCTGTCTCCATCTCCGTCTCTGTCTCTCTTTCTCTCTCCATCTCTCTCTCTCTCTCTGTGTCTGTCTCTGTCTGTCATCAAAAGAAAGACATTACTGTTGGTTCTATGGCAAGGTCAGCCAAGACAGAGCAAAAGATTACCTCCTTCCAGAAAACCAGGTGTGAAGAATCCAAATTATTTAGCACCTAAAAGAGAAAATCTGACACCTCCTCCTGTGCTTCCTCCATTGTCAAAGTCCAACATGTTAATAACTTCATTTATTGCCCCCTTTTTTTTAGAAGCAAAAACCTGCCTCACTCTGGGACCCCCTCCCCCACTGAAAGGTAAGTACTGTAGCTTGTCTCTATAGCAATAGCACGTAGACTTATACACCGCTTCATAGTGCTTTACAACCCTCTCTGAGTGGTTTACAAAGTCAGCCTCTTGCCCCCAACAATCTGGCTCCTCATTTTACCGATCTTGGAAAGATGAAAGGCTGAGTCAACCTTGAGTCAATCAGAATCGAACTCCAGGCTGTGGGCAGAGTTAGCCCGCAATATTGCATTTAACCATTTCCACCATACTGGAGGAAGATCAGCTAGGCCAAGAATGTGTATATGGGCTAGAAGGTCTCACAGGTCTCTTCCAATCTTATGAACCTATGTTTCCTGATGTTCACCTCTGAGATTGTGGAAGCAGTTCCTTGTTTGATATTTTGTCCCTAGTGCTTCGGAGCTGCCGTCACCTCATGTCTTTGACAGGGCTGTGTGAATATCCTTTTATCCTTCTAAATATCTTGCTTAAAGGTACCACTGATGCCCTGATGGAGGCATCCTCTCCTTTGTGAAGAGCCCAGATGAAGCTAGTTCCTCCTTGAAAAATATCAGACTGCTGAACTCGTCTGTCGCTACCAAGCTGCATGAATCGAACCAAACTAGATCTATTACACCCATGAAGCTATTGAAGAAAAGTCCACACAATCAAATATGAAGTCCTACTCTTCTTTAGGCCATCTTGTTATTGAACAAGGGTAAGAAATCTACTCTCCATTCTGGAGAATTTGATAAGAAAATTATCTTCATGAGGGGTCCTTGGTGCTCTCCAACCTTGCTTGTTTTCTTGCAGATGTTTCATTAACCAAACTAGGTATATCATAAATGCTAAAAAGGAATGGGGGGGCAAACTTTCTTGCACTGCTGACGTCACTTCCCCAGCGACCGGGGCCTTAGGAGTCTGGGCTTCCTTATTTCCCATGGGAAGGGCGGCAGGTGGCGGATCCGATCTCAATAAGATTTTCCTGAAACCTCCTTCCCACTTGATTAAAGGTTTCCACTTATCTAACCAGGCCAATCCTAATATCACCACCTCGCTCGTCACCGGAACCACAATAAATCGGATACGTTCGCGGTGTTCTCCCACTTCCATGGTAACTAATTCAGTCATTTTTGTCGACGGAACCCCTCCGACGATCGAACCATCTACTTGTCGAAATTTTATGGGGTTTTTCATCGGCACAGTCCTTAGCCCCAGCCGTTCGACTATCGGCTCCGCTATTAAGCATCTAGCGCTGCCTGTATCAATAACCGCCTGCAGTTCCCCACTCCGTCCCGAACTCAGGGCTGTTACTTTAATTTTTACTTGAAAAGGACGAATGACGTCACTCACCATAGGGTCCTCCTCTCCTTCCCCCACCTCCGGGAGTTCCTCCGCTTGCTGTACCCCGATTGGCTCATCAACGGGAAGAGATCCAGGTTACACACCCACAGAACTGGTAGAATATAGATATAAACTATCTGAAATTAAGCCAACATACCATATTTACAACACCTAATTAACATATAATGTAATACATTTTTATATGTTTGTTTCTTTACCCAGATTATTATCAAAATATTCATTTAATTTATTTTTACATTCCTTTACAATCATCTCCTTTTGTAAAATAAATTCATTTAATCTTTAACTATAGATTAATTATCTTTAACTATAGAGAGAATTATAGATCATTTAATCTTTATCTATAGTTCAAATTCCTTTTTTCTAAGTACTAAAAGGCTATGATCAGAGAAAGATTTAGATAAAATGTCAACTTTTAAAATTTTGTTTTCAAGGCTTTTAGAGATTCATATCATATTTGTTTGTTTCTTGAAATTTTCCTGAAAAATTCTAATGATAAGTATATATGCATCCCTATATATATGAATGGATATCTTTAAAGACACTATACAGTATAAACAATAAGAAGAGAGTTCATGGAAAAAGGAATAAACTTTATAATATCAATGAATAAATCAGGGTAGGGGTGTCTTCAGGGTAGTGGTCAAAAAATGAAAATGACAGCCACCATCATGAAATGTTAAAGTGCATTATAAAATTGCAGGGTAGGGCTTTGATTGTGGCACCATCCTCACTCACTTTTGACACTCCTCATACAGACACCCCAGAGACACTCCATCACTATGTAATGGAAATAATAACTTTCTAATATATTATTCATTAATTTTAAATATTTCAAAATATTGTGTATATTAAGTTATATTAAATCACTAAACCTAAACTAAAAATAAATGTCAAGAACCCTGGCAAGCTCAGTATAATAAGTAAAAATTATTACAATAAAATTATTTATTGTAATAAGTTCTCTCTACTGTATATACTTATTCTGATTCAAGTATCTTGCAAAACCAAAATATAAATTCTACTCATAGATAAAGCCAAATGTTAAAGCTGCTACCAATACATTTATATGAGATTGGCTTCCAATTTGAGTTGGAATCTATATCAGATTTACTTTTAAGATTAAAAAAAAAGTATTAGCATAGCATCTTTGTGGTTCCCAGATGCAATAGAAGAAACAGGATTTGGGCTTTCTGCTGTTTTGCTGTCAACTAGTTTCCCATTTTTTAATTAAAAGTATCTTTAAAAATATGAATTAGATAGAAATGGACTATTGGAGACAATTCAAATATATGCTAGCAGGCATATTATCAGCTCCGGGAACACAGAAGATACCTTAAATCTTCAGTGGTAAACATTAAGATACTGCAAATGATTCAAAAGAGATGTTTAGCGTATGTTGGAATGCTTGAGACTGGGATGCAATAAAACAATAGATGCAACTATGATGAAATACAAAAAAAGAATTTTATTAAGTTTAAGAGAATAACTGACGGGAAAAACAGCTGTACAAATCAGTATGTAATGAATTTTCATTTTAATGTATGCCGATTAGTATATATTCAAAGTGACAATAAAGTTATTCTAAGTCTAAGTGTTTCTTCAGCTTTCCAGCAAGTCAATGACTAGAAAGCTGAAGAATGGACCCATAGAAACCAGGGGCTGTGCATCACTCTCCTAGGACTTTTCAACCAAAGTTATTTTTTTAGTACTTTTCTTAAGGAGTGAAAGTTTCGATAATAAATCTTGAAATGGCTTGGTAGCGCATTTAATCCAAGACTTGGCCTCAGCTTCACATAACTGAACCTCTTCCAGAATTATTTTTAAAAGGCACTGCCTCCAGCAGGCAACATCTATGATCATCTGATGACATACCTTGTTAATATCTTGGGATCTTAGACCATTGATTGTTTCCTAAGAATATTTTTATGGAAGAAATCATTTCTAATACACAGCCAGTGATTCACAGCCTTTCTCAGAAATCTGATTAGGGAGTTCAAGCACTTCTATTAACCTTAATTGTTTTAAGTAGGAGTACATATTAAAGGCTCAAAGGCAAGCATGACTTATAGTACAATAATGCAATCTGCTAAGTAACTTTTTCTACGATTACATATGCAGGAATTTACAATACAAAGCTTGTCTGAATTGATTAAATAATAATTTCTACACTGTGTATCTTACATGTGTAAAGGGAAGAAACAGGTCTATAAACTGTCTCACCTTTCATCGCAAAATGTAATATGTATTAAAATGCTGTTGTGGGCAATAAACAATGGCATCAATGCACTTCTTTTTAGCACCATGAGATGCACAATATAGTCTCATTATTGTATTATGGGAATTGTGGATCCTCTTGCAACAGAACTTTGCTTGAAGCTGTTAGTTCATTTAACCAACAGAGTACCATAATTCACCCATAAATTCTAAACATAAATTGATGAAAAACAGCCATTTTTAGTGGAACTATTGGAATCAGAACAATAGCAGTAGCAATAGCACTGAGACTTATATACTGCTTTACAGTGCTTTACAGCCCTCTCTAAGTGGTTTACAGAATCAGCTTATTGTCCCCAACAACTTGGTTCCTCATTTTACCCACCTCAGAAGGATGGAAGGCTGAGTCAAGGCTGAGTCAACCTTGAGACTGGTGAGATCTGAACTGCCAAATTGCAGGCAGCCGGCAGTCATCAGAAGTAGCCACCACAGCTCATGGAATAATCTAACCATGGCTAGTAATGGAATAATCCCTAGTTACCCATAGTCAGGGTGGGCTGCTGCATGGTCGCTGAGGTTTGGGGGAACCTCTAGCTCCGAGCTCTGGCGGGCCCTGCCCACCTGCCCTTGCCCTAAGCTATCACTAAATAACTCACCTTTCTGCCACCCACACTGCCCATGTGAGATCTGCGCTGCCCCTGCTATACTCATGGGAGATGCTTTCATCATCAGCTGCCTCCCTCCTGCTTTGCACAAGCATCAAAGTGAATGTGCATGCACGAACAGTGAACCTCTTGCCAAAGCAAGACCAGCCCGTAGTGACATCTGTTGTTTTACCGTTTAAACAATTCTCATTCGCAGAACCTAACAGCACACAATTCAAAATGTGTGTGTATACATTTTGGCTGAGCACCACCACCTCATCTTTAGCACATAATTGCAGGGCAATAATGCTATTTTTATGTTAACGCCTGAAATAATTGGGGTAATAGTGTGAGCACTGCATATCATTAAGTTTTATAAAAAAAGATGGAGTCCGAAAGACATCCCACAGTACATGGATAACAGTTGCTTCCTCTCTTCATTTACAACAACTGTATGAAAAGAAGCAAACAGAAAAAACCTCTATCATGTTAACCACTGTGCACTCTCTTCCAAATGTCACATTTCTTCATGCTGCTGGGTAAAAGTTCCCATTAAGGAAAAAAAAAGACACAGAAAGGTCACAACATTCTCAGTTGTGCATGAACAAGCTCAACTTTTGCAAGACTACTTCATTTTCATGAATTAAATGAAAAAGCAAATCCTATCCAAATGGCATTTTAAAGCTCAGCTCCATTTTTTTGCAATTTGGAACTGAACATGTTTTGGTTTCTTCCAACTTCTTTTTGTGTGGAACAAGCATTTAGAAGAGAAATGTGAGTTTGGAAAGGTTTACTTATGTACTAAGTGTGCAATTTCTATGGAAACCCTGTTACCTGCCAAAGAAATTGCTTTCATAGCCCTCCATCTTCTTCAGCCAGTATAGTAAATTATAGTATTTTAAGTTCTGATGGAAATTCTAATGACCAGGTGACAGAGAGTGAGAAATGCCAAATATATTGCAATTGGAAACTTAATCCAAAGGTAATTGCTGTCTTTGCAGTCATTTTTAGATATTCCTATCTGTAGCAAGAAAGAGATCTGAACAGCTTTTCTTTACTACATATTTTTCTACCATATGTACACTGCTTTTTTCTCCTAACAACAAAATAAAAATAAAAACAAGGCTTTGTATTTGGATGAAACCTTATATTATTTTTAAGAGATAGATGTGGAAAACATTTTAAAGATAATAATTGTATTGGATTTGTTAACAATTCTAATAATAATAGCACTGTGATATGCAAAGCATCTATAGATGTTGTAGAATACATTTTAACATTCTCAATTGATCATTTGAGAATCATTTTGATCATTTGGTCAGAATTTCCCCTCTATATTGACTCCAGTTTTTGTTTTTACTTCCTACCACCACTTACTTTTGAGCTTTCTTGCTTCTGATGGTGCGAAGAAGCAACACTTAGACTTGAGATTATCAGTAATGCTTCTAGTAATGTGGAGAATCCAGGACATTGTAGATACTTAAGGAAACACCCTTTCAGTACATGTTGTAGAAAGTTAGCACCTGCCCCTCTTCTAGAAAAATGAAATATTCTAGGAAACATTAAAAAGGCAGAATATTTTCCCTAAAATATAAATAGAAATTTAAGGGACACAGAAACTCAGCTCCAGCAGATATTTTGGTGCCAGCTTATCTACAACACAAAAGACCTTCAGCTCCAGGGTGATAGGAGTAGCCCTCACTCAAAATTCAACCAGGACAAAGTCATTAAGCAATAAAAGGAATTTCCCAAAGCCCCTTCATTATATCACTCAGCAAAATTCAACCAAGCCTGGGACTCAAGACAACCTACAAAGTTACCCCTGCATGTACCCATGGGAGTCTGACAACCAATCAGGATACATTTCTCACCGCAGAAACAGGAAGCAAGCTCAAAGCCCAACAGCGGGTATAAATGTCTCCCTCTTTCACACATGTGCTCATTTTTTGCCCAGGACCTCAAAACCATGTGGTCCTGTCCACCATTAAACCATCCTTCCAAGCAGTTTCTGTTTCTAGTGTCTTTCTTCCCACTTGGAACTGAACCCAGGTGGACATTTCCTCCAACAATTTATTCCTTTACAGGTAGTCCTCCTTTAGTAACTGCCTTCGATAGCAACTGTTCACAAATGCAATGATATTAAAATAGATATTTGAAAATAATTTTATGATCAATGTATTCATTTAGGACAATAAAAGCCTTTAGTGGGGCTTTGATTAAGGTCTGGTCAGTTTCAGGCAGCAGTTGCCAGCCAGAAGAAAGTTCTAATCAACAAATTAAGGTTACAGACCTCAGCCTGTTCATTTGCAGTTAAAACTTTTAAGAGGAACACTGTGCTACAAGCTGTTCAGGAAAAGATAATGTGCTCACTTTCTCCATCCTGTGATAAGGGTAAAATAAGTCAAGCATGGACTGCTGTAGAGAGATGTTTATCTGAATGATCCCACAGCAGTCACTGATCTTTGCAGTTTCTCTCTCTGAGTCATATGTTCACTTAATGACCATTTTCCTTAACAGCCTAGTTTTCAGAACCAATTGCCGTCACTAAACAAAGGCTACCTTTACTGGGTAAAGCTTACATTACTAGCAGACAACCAGGACCTCCAAAATAAAGTCATTGTGTTTTGTTCTGTCAGCCTCTGTTTCCTAAGTTTGTTTGTTTTTTACTACTCTACTTCTGGAACTGAAGTTGGCATCTAGGCCTAAGATGCTCTGCCTTAAAAATTACAACAGCCACTAAACAACCATGAAGAAATTGAACACTATCCTTTTCTGCAATCTAGAGACCATCCAGGGTTTTGTAAACCTGTTGGCAAGAGTAAGAATCCATGTAAATGCAAGAACAGTTCAGCTGGTGAGGCAAAACAAAGAAATCTGGCTCAGAAAGAAGTGCACAAGACAAATGGCTGAAACAGGAGGTAAACTTTCAAGCCTTTCTTCTCTCATACATCAAACTTTATCAGTACAACAAGTCATAAAATAAAAAGGATAAAAACCCCACATGATAAAAATGAAAAGAGCTGGAATGGGGGTAAACATGTATGTGTAGGAAAGAGTTTGTGTCTGTGCCTCTATGTATGTCTGTGCCTATATACTAACAGACAGTTCAGAGAGGAGAAAAGAAAAAAAGTATTTTCAGTGCCAAAGAAAAATGTGCTGCTTATTTGGACAAGTATATTGTACCGTTTTGTCCCAAAATTCACATATTTCACTTAATATAAGCTGTATTGGTTAACTAATTTATTCAAAATGACAAAATGAAAGACTACAGATAATTAATAATTATATACAGCATGGGTCAGTAAAGCACACAAAGAGAAGAAAAGATTGTGCATTCTGATATATATCTCACAGTTGACCTAGCCTGGAAGAGATTGAATTATTTATAATCACATATGCATTTATAAAAATTATATTAGCTTATTTATAAATCTGCAACAACCTTCCATATTATGCAACTCTTGGCACATGCAATAGGATTGGATTGTCTTAGGATATTCTACAGGCAAAAGAAGTCTGTTCATCAGATTGCTTAGGATTTTCTACACCATGAACAAAACTTGAAGATGATCAATATCCTGCATAAACCTCATCTTCTTCAAGAGTAGGTAAGTTGGTGCTTCCATCAAAGAGGGTGAATCATGCATAAACTAACACGCTATTCCCTGAATGTACTTAAATGGCCCAAGGGACAAAGGAGAATGTGTTAGTCAGGAAAAGTATGAGCTTTTATTCATGTCTTCAGACCATTTAAACTGAAACATGACTGCACAATTTGTCCATATGCTGCACTAAATATCTTAATATGCAATGCATATAAATAATGTTCAAATTAGCATGGAAAGAATTTTTATCCTTGAAAGGCCACAAATATCTGTCTTTAGCAGGTCTTTAAGGGTTTCAACATTGATTTTCTAGGTCAGATGGCAATGAAAACTTAACTACTTTATAGAGCTTTGTTGGATGGTTATTTCAGAATGCAGTAAAAGTCATGAAGTTAGCCTCCGTGCAGCTTTCTCTACAATAACATACAATAGGTATGATTATATGCAGTAATTCTATAGAAATACTATTCAGTTTGGAATGTATTTATTTTTGTCCTCTATATTCTTCATTTGAATGCATGACTGGAAGTCCTTCCTAAACAAAAAAAATAAATTATAAGCTGTCAGGGGGAAAGCCTGAATTCATGAAGAAAAGGTTCCTAAATAATATAGTGAGAACTGCCATAATATACTTTTTAAACTTTTCTAAAATCAAAACTATTACTTCACTTTATGGAACTGTTTCAGCTAAAATAGACACACAAGCAAGAGCGAATATGTATTTCACTTGAGGTCAAGAAAGACACTACTATCATCTTTGAAGTTTCAGCTACCTCTATATTTAAGTCTACTGTATATGGTACTTGTAATGGTAATGACCTCAGGAGACAGGGCAAAAAGATGCAGCCAAGAGAACATTCAGATAAAAAACATCTTGTACCACAGCAGGAATGTGGGTGGGACAACCAGTTCAGAAGAGACCCACCCTAGTTTCTTGGGCTGTAAAGGCAACAAGGGGAAAAATATTATTTCAGGCATTAAGATTCTGTTAACATAACGTTACAATAAAATAAAATAAGTTAACTGGGTTAAATAAAATAAGCTCATCTGGGTAACTTCCATATATGATAACGGCAATGAGACTTTTATATGCTCCAAGATGGAATGACTTACACATATTTGTGTGATTAGGGGACTGGAGGCTAAAACATATAAAGAATAGTTGCTGGAATTGGGTATGTCTAGTCTGATGGAAAGAAGGACTAGGGGTGACCTGATAGCAGTGTTCTACTATCTCAGGGGCTGCCATAAAGAAGAGAGAGTCAAGCTATTCTCCAAAGCACCTGAGCACAGGACAAGAAGCAATGGGTGGAAACTAATCAAGGAGAGAAGCAACCTAGAATAAGAAGAAATTTCCTGACAGTTAGAACAATTAACAAAAGAAACTGAATGATGTTTTAAAATTCAAAGTGACCAGTCACCGGGACTTAAAGGATTAAATCCTTATGGATTTCTTTGTAGATAAGAGATGAGATACGGATAATTTGATGAAGATAATGGACGAAGAGTCACTAAATTTGTTTATACTTGTGATGAAGGTTGGAAATTATTTCTTTTTCTCTTTTTTTCTTGCTTTTGGGATTTTTTATTATTTTTCTTCTTTTTCCTTGCACTTTTTTTTCTCTTTCTTTTTCTTTAAGTTTAGTTTGTACTAGATTTAATATTATAATAAAAATTGATAAAATTATACCTACACATCAATACGTCTACAAAAAGAAGAGATTATTTTCAACATTCTTGAGTCACACCCTCATTTGTCATGAAAGCTGTTACCATCTCCTTTACAGTGTGCTGTTCTACAAAACCCTGTTTACATTATATATTTAAAATATTTCTATATTGCCCGGGTCTTCTACCAGCAGGTTGGCTTACAGATTTAAAATAAAACCTTTAAAAAACCACATTATGTTTACAGCACTAATAGGGCAAGCTTAATATAAAATTAGAGGACTTCAAGATGTTCAAAACCCTTCTAATGACACCATTGGCTGGAAAGGTTGGGATTTACTTTCCCCTTGTTAAAAATATAACCTTCATAACAAGTCTTTTCATGTATTAATGTTTCACGTTTACAGAAAAAAAGTATTCTAAATGATTACAATATTGTTGTTGCTAGCTACTTTGAATTCTTAGGAGAAAAGATGCAGCTTAAACATTTTCACATAAAATAAGCATTTTAAATAAATTAGCTTCACATATTGCTGCAGGGGAAGGCAAACTTCATTTCAAAATGATGGGAGGAATTGATGATTTAATGTGTGAAACTTCATAAATAATGTACAATGAGAAAACTGACTATATCTTAGAGGTGCATTTACATTTAATTATTAATCTTAGCGGAGCTATTAAATGCATTTGTGAGGTCTCAATAAGTAGCTGATTTTTAATTAACATGTTACTTTTTATTTTTAATACATTCTTTCTTCTGCAACATAGACTGACCTGAAATTCAATGCCACAAGAAACTTTTATAAAGATAATCTAGAAGGTTGTTCTTATATATTTTTTCATAATAACTAATCAGTGAATTACTATAACAATACTGAGAGACAGAGGATGATTTTATTTATCTTTACCTATAATCACTAAATTACTGGATTCATTAGTCTTATATTTAAACCTGTCTTTAATCTGATATGGTCTTTAATCTGATATGGTATAAAGTATTTACATCTACAAATGAAGCAAGTCTCCCAAACATTTAAGAAATTCTATACTCCTGTCCTCTACTCTCCCCTCCTCTTCCCTCCCTTCCCCTTTCCTTCTCTCTTTACCTGTAGGAAATATATAAGAGCTGAATACCTAATAGCCTATCAACCATTATGTTATACCATATACATAAACATTGGTATATGCAGTCTAAGTAATCCATAAATCATCTGCATATAATCATTTGTGTCAGCTCCAGCTATACATCCTGTTCAATTATTCACAAGAAAGCCCAGTGACTGCAATGTTTGCAAAGATAAAGGACATCTTAAAAAGTTCAAAAGGACATCCTGATGGGCAATATATTTAAATATAAGTAATAAAGTTCAAAAGGACATCCTGATGGGGAATATATTTAAATATAATTAATAAAGGGTAATGCACACTTGGTGAAACTTTGCTCTAAACATTTCACTGTTCCATTTCAAAGGCCATTTCTGTATTCAGTGAAGCCACTTCTGCTAGTGCAGATTTTTTTTAAATGGGATTTAATTTTAAATTTATCACTGGGGATATATATTTAGTTTTATTTCCCTGTGGAATTTAAGTGATTAAGTACAAAACAACTATAGGTACAACTCCCCGCTCCCAAGAAAAGGGGACACAGAAGATTTCTACAAAGGTTAGTCATGTCCCTAAGGGGGTTTTGCTCTTGCTGAGTATAGTTTGGGAAGAGTAAGAAAAATTCCCAAATCACATGCATAGGGGCAGATGTCAAGGGACCAGTGTACTTAGGAGCATAATAGTGGTGGAATAAAAGTTGCATTAGAAAAAAAAATCCTGATTCACATGATAGAGCATTATTCTGCTAAGATATGAGCTAGGAATGTAAGATATATTAAAAGTTAAAATGAGAGGGGCAAAAGACCCACATGATCTAGAGAAAGAGAAATATGAATGAAAAATTATTTATACCATGTTCTTGCAATGAGTTCAGACTTTGATAGAGAATTTTACCCATTGGCACCAATGATTATGGCCAAAATCTCCTTATGAAAACACCATAGCACCTGTACTGTGGAAACAATTGACAAGAAAGGGACACACAAGGAAAGAGTTTCATCACAAATTCTGCACTGGATTGGAAAGGTACAGCTTTCAGCGCAGCCTCAAAAGGATTAGCCTGTTCATTCTAATAGAACATGAAGGAGATGAAGGATGAAAAATGCATGTATAATTCAGTTCAACAAGATATTAAGTATTAGAACCCAGCTTAAAGAATCTTCTTTTTGGTTAAGTTAATCAATAATGTAATCAGTGCAGCAATTTAAAAAAGCCTAAAAGTCCAAAAAATTCAAAAATCATATTTGATAGCATGTGAAGGCTCCCCAAACAGAACATATTCTGCTTTAGCTGAGTCCATCTAAATGCCTTGCAGGTGAATATAGTAATAAAATAGTCCAATACAAACAGATCAAAGACATATTTCTTTGTAGAGGCTTTAATCATGGAATGACAAATCACTTGAAATGCTTAGCAAGTAAATAAGCAAATCAACACTCGTGTTCCCTCCCCTCCAAAAATGAGAATTGATCAATCTATATGACTTTACCATTTATTCCATCTTCCAATAAAGAGAATGAAAGGCAGTTAAATACCAGTGTCCTCCTTCATGTGAATCAAATTGTAGGTTTCCTGCCCAACATTCAGTTTAGTAAAAATAGGAGCCTTCTGTAGTTGTTCCAGGAGTTTGGTAACCAAGGAAAGATTGCATATTACAAAAGCTAATCAAGGGCTATTACATATGGAAGGAGTCATATTTAAAAAGATGGGAAAAACTAGATTTGTCATAGATAAGAATTTCAGTAATTAAAATGTACTACTTAGACTGTTATTTATGTTTATTCTTTGGTATGGTTAAAAGAATGATAGTTTGTAAAACTCAAGGTGGTTAGACTTTAAAGGTTCTGATTTGAGAGTTGGGTGGCATGCTTACTTGTGGTATGACAAACTAATAAGTTAACTCTGGTTTTAAGAATATCTAGGCAATCAATTGGTCATGTATGGTAGAAATATAAGAGAAGACTGCTGCAAAGTGCCACTTTGGCTATCACCTTATGAAGAGAGTATTTAGAAAAGATATGCTATTGGAATGTAAATAGATGATATCTCTGGATCTATTGATATTTGAAAAAGAAGGACTTGATAAAAACAAGAGAAACTAATAAATGAAGGATTTGTTTGTGATTGGCTTAATTATCATATTTTGAAATATTTAAACTTGATCAAATTGTTTTGTTTTTGGAGGAGTTAAATCTGAATCGGATTCAACTTATATTCTAGTGATGACCACCTGATTGCA
>JANHFL010002932.1:51028-74116 GCA_032468155.1 Oxyrhabdium leporinum | reverse complement strand
CACCATTCTTCTGGTGTGGGTCAATGGGGTTTTGGTATTAGTCACTGCAATGTTGCGGATAGAAACAAAGTTCCTGGGTCTATAAAAAACTTCAATTCCAGCCCAATCCCCTTTTAAAACAGTCTTCAAGTTATTGTTCATTTAGGAAAGTACAAAGACCAAGTACAAAGCCCACCAGTTTCAGACAAATGTCTTGAGTTTGAAATATTTAAATAAATTATACTGTTTCCTCCAGCTCGTTGAAGAATTTATCTCTTTTTTTCCTTAGGCATTGATATTCATGTGAATTTGCTAATTTTTGCTTAAAAGCTATGGGAGATGGGGGAGGCATACAATAGCCTTTGGTATTGTTGAAATAGTTATTTAATTTAAAAAAATGGATTAATACATGTTTATGCCTGAACTACAGACAAAACCATATTATTCAATGAATGATAACAAACTCCTTTGGCAGTCAGAATAATCTGAAGTATGTTGCTGAATGAACCATAAAAAACTCCTATACTCACTATGAAGTAGGAATGTTCTTTTTAAAACTAATCTATCCAGAGGTTCAGTATAATGAAATTCCATAAACATCATACGGTGGTTGAAGCAAACATATCTGTTAAAGGATGATTGCTAATGTTTGAAAAATTAAACACTTTAAAGCTTTTTTAAAACAACGCCCCTATCTGCTGTTGTTGGTGTGTCTGTGTGTGTGTGTGTGTGTGTGTGCATGTATTATGTATTTTAAAAAACCAGACACACTAAAAACTCATTTTAAATTTTTATTTACCTCAAAATATACGCACTTTAGCACCTCAGATTTGATTTCATTATATTTTTTCAAGTGAAACTTTTAAATTACAAACAGTAGGCACATCAGAAATATTTAAAACTGTTCCCTTAAAAAATAAAGGCAAGTCAAAAACCTGATTTATTATTTATTTATTTATTTTTAAGAACAACTTCAGCTTTTTGGTATCCTGACATAACATTCAAGTAGTTTTTATGTAAGAGTGAAGAATTTGGTTTCTGAGGTTACTTGGTGTTCTAAAGTTTTCTCAAAATGAGGGCTTCTATTGTCAAGGCTGGAGTTTGTGCAAGACGTTTTTTAGAAAAGTTCAGGCCAATCAAAGAGCAAAGATATTTTCAAGTCAAAACTTTCTTTTCCCTTTTAAGGTACTTTAAAAAGATTGTGTTTAAACCAGGCACAATTTTTGGGTCAATGCTTTGCCTTTATCTATAATGAACTTGATCTTAATAACAATATGAATAATTATCCATTTTTTTTCTTTTAAAAAATCAAGACATGCAGCTTGCTATTTAGACATTTACCAAATGGAAAACCCATATTAACACTTTTACAGAGTGACCACATCAAGGACTTTCCACTCCTTTAAAACAGAAGAGCAGTAAATTAATTTTATTTTATTATATTTGCATTTCAAGGTTCAAAGCAGATGTTTATAAGTACTGTTTTTTGTTGTCTGTGTTTCCTTTAAAACCTTCGCCCAAAATAAAGCAGCTGTCTAGAAGAAGTTTCCTTTGTCACTTGTCTTCTGGGAGAAAAATTATAAATAAAAGTTTGTTGTATGTTTCCTCTGAATGGCCAGGAAAATAAAATTAAGGGTCAATAAAAGATACTGCAATATATCTTGTTCCTTTCAAAATTGGAAGTCCTTCATGTAAATGAGTAAGTCTTCCTGGATGCATGAAACTCCATCCTTTTCTAGGTGATTCAATTGAACAATTGTATCTCAGAAATTTACATCCACCTCCCTATAAGAAATAAGTCAGAAATATCATCTTAAAGTCTTTATGTAATCCCACAGAAGTCAATAAAAAAAGATCCTCTCCAAGTAAAATGTATTGACTGACATAACAGTGATTGACATTACCATCCCATTCTCAAAGTATATTATTCTGGAGCAGCTGTAAATTTGGTTTAAAGACTTATATACTGTTCCATAGTGCTTTACAGCACTCTGAGCTATTTACAATGTCAGTACTCTAACTTTTCATATTTGCATTTTCCTTGCGTTAAAATGAGATATACAGATTTTATCCAGTATCGTTATTTTCTTGACTTACAACTCTTCCCCCTCTCGTCCCAGACAAACTAGTTGAAACCTAGTTTTGAAAAGAAATTAACTATAATACAATGAATTTTGACATACATAAGGGGGAGTTTATATCCAACATACTGGGTGACTCAGAGTCAATCATTAGCAATCACTTTATCTTCTTGTAGAAATAAAATGAGCAAATACCCCTTCTGACCACCAAAAGAAAGCAATTGCATACACAAGAATAAAATGGCTAAAGGTGTTCACTTGAGATATACACCTGATACTGACAAGCTAAAGGTGAAAAGGGACTATCACTAAAACAGTCCATTTAGCCATAACTAACAGAATAACAAGAGTTGGAAGGGACCTTGTAGGTCATCTAGTCCAACTCCTTGCTCAAGCAGGAGACCCTTACCATTTCTGATAAGTGGCTGAAAGACTCCAGTAATGAAGCACCCAACTTCTGAATGCAATCTGTTCTACTGGTTAATTGCTCTCACTGTCAGAAAAATTCTCCTTATTTCTAGGTTGAATCTCTCCTTAATCGGTTTCCATCCATTGTTCCTTGTCTGGCCTTTGGGTGCGTTTGGGAAGTTTTACCTATGGGGGAGTTTTGGGGAGTTATACCCATTTATTTCCTAAAGTGGCACTTCAAAAAAAAATCAGGCCCTGTCAGCAGTACTGTTTTCATATCGGACATCTTTATTAGCCATACAGTCTATTACTTATTTCAAAACTTAATATAATTACACGGTTGAACATTAAGTCTCTGTCCTTTATTGTTTTACAAAAGCCTAGTCCAGAACCAGCTTTTCTGATTGTTGGATCAATTTCTTACGTTAATCTTCCAGCAGGTGTCCTACAAATATTTGTGTGGAAATGAGCCAGAGGTTGAAAAAACAGCATCAGTTCCCTGGATGCAAGCTAAACTTACTTGGAAATCTTCTCCTACTTTGTTAAGGGCAATGTTGATGGTAAATGTAGATGAATCATGGTGAGGTCTGAGAGAGCGCTGTCTTTCAGTAGTATATTTCACAACAAAATTCAACAAGGCATGACCCTGGGAAAAAAATACAGGAAGAATTTAAAAGACATGCTGTAACTTGTCATGAGGGGATTAATCAGTTTTGGATGCTCCAAGACTGGAGGTTTTTAAGAAGAGATTGGACAACCATTTGTCTGAAATGGTATAGGGTTTCCTGCTTGATCAGGGGGTTGGACTACAAGTCCTCCAAGGTCCCTTCCAACTCTGTTATTCTGTTAATTGAGTAGCCACACACACAAATACACCCCAAAACATTGGTGATGGGAGTGATTATTGCTCCTTTGAATGATGTTCCAGTTTACTTATCTCCTTGAATTGCACTTCTTTTGTTTTTCTTTTTAATTAAAATGCTGCAGGTTAGTATCTGTTATATTATTACTACTACTAAGAATGTTGCTATCATTATTTATGAATAATAAATATCCATAGTTAATTATTATTCATATTCAGATGGATCCAGTGCATAATCTCTGGGTCCTCCTGGATGAATAACTTCTGTTCAATGAGCATGTAGCAGTCATGGCTAGGAGAGCCTTTGCTCAACTTCATGTTGTGCACCAATTGAACTCCCTCCTGGGTCAAGAGGCCTTTCTTTCTGTCACTCATGCTCTAGTTGTCTCCCATATGGACTACTGCAACACATGCTACATAACGCTACTCTTGAAGGGTATCCAGAATTTGCAGCTGGGACAGAATACAACTGTGTGACTAGTTTTAGGTGTCTCTAAAATTGCACACATAACACCTCTGTTCCATGAACTGTATAGGCTGCCAGTTTGCTTCCAACACCAATTCAAGAAGTTGGTTATTACTGTTAACGCCCTTCATGGCATAGGACCATGTTACATGAGGAACTGTTTTGCCTCTATTTCATCAACCCTTCACTCCCAGACAAGCAGGGAGGGTACATTGCATACCCTATCAGTTACAGAATTTTGACAGGCAGAGTTTAGGAAGAAAGCCTGCTCCTTGCTGTATGGAACATATTGTCCCAAAGGTGCAGTGTCCTTCATTCTTCTGTTTCCAGAAGAGTGCCAAGACCTGCCTCTCCAAGTGAAATGGGGAACTAAGAGTGGCATGCAATCCTCAGGGTGGTTGCTGGATTGAGGATGCTTACCTCAACAACACCTTTTTGAAATTTTGTAATTCTTAATTTTTTAATTTTTTTAAAACTTTTAACTTTTTAACTTTTTTATTTTTAATATTTTAATTATGTTTCTTTCTATGTTTTTTTTATTTATAAGCTACCCAGAATTACTTAAGTGAGGTGGGCAGAGCAGAAATAAGATGGAATAAATAATAAATAAATAAATAAATCCTCAAGAATACAAGATAATTATTCAGTTTATCTACTAAAAAGAACAATTTCATAATATATCATTATCATTGTTTAGCTTGTGCTTTAGAACATTAATAATTTTATTTTTGCAGAAGAAAAGGATAGGTAAATACAGAAGCAACATGAGTAGGGTTCAAAATCATTGCAGTCCTGTCTCACTTGTATCCACATATGCCTCCAGTAAGAGAGAGAGACTGGGCGAAGGGGAACAGGCCCAGTAATACCACTCTTTGCATATTTGGACTCCAATCCTTCAGAATATTAAATAAGACACAAATAAATTTTCCTTAAATATCAGCCATAAATTATTAATAAATTAGTTCAAGCTTTAACATATGAAAAAATAAAGAGTTTAAATTATGTTCTACTCAATTATGTTTTAAAATTTAACTTGCCTTTGTATAGTAGCCAGCAAATACTTTTAGGGTTACAGGTGCTACGAATTCTCTGATAAAATGCAACCACACACTTTCCAGGCCAATTTGCCTCATGTGAATGTCATCTGTTGGAACATTTTCATAGCCTCCAGAAATGCGGCTATCCTAAAATAAGATATAACGTAGCATATTTTATATGAAATGTTTCACCCTTTTATTACTACAGCTATAAATAAAGGAACGTGGATCTTTGTAATTATTAATTCTTTACTTACTCCAATATCTAGAAACAAAATACTACTTTATATATAGTATAAGAGCATAGAGAGTATTTCTCAGTTTATACAACCAAATGGCAGATGCTTTTTGGATCAGTTTTATGGTGTAGTCTACAATAGAGGAAGCAAAACAATTTCCTATTCAACTTGTTGATAGATAATACATATACTTTTATTGTAAATCAGCAAAAGAGTTTCATAGCCAATATAATAAGCTCAATACATTCAGTTCTAAATAAACCTTTATCGTTAAACTGTCAACTGCTTAAAGAGTTTTTAGATTATTAATCATCCATTTAATAAACACATTAACTTCCTTTAAAGGAACTGTTTCTTCTTTATTAACTTTTATATTATACCCTTGTGGGTTGCTATAAAAGTTTAGTATGAATTTTATGAAAATGTAATCTGAATCAAGCTAAACCCTCATATGATTATACAATAAGTGGCATAGAGTCAAAATATCTCAGTATTGTCTACAGAGAATATAAAACCTTTAAGAGAAGAAAAGAGAAGAGTTTTTCAGCTAGAGATTAAACTTGATGCAAAACTCCATGCAAAACTACTGCTAAAATAGTTATGAATGATAATCATATATTTATGAATAACTATTATGCTTACAATTAAAAATTGCAGCCCATCTTAAAATATAGGACACAGGTCTGAACCTCCTCAATATCACAGAACTTGACAAAGTTTTTCCATTTATTCTCTGACCTTTGTTTATGGGCTTTAGCAGTGAACCAAGTGGCTAAAACTGGGTATTAGAACCCAATAGGATCTCCCCTAACTTCATGCACTAACCAGTGTCAGGGTAAATATTTAAGAGCTGACCAACTGTGGGAATGAGTCAGCAAGGTTTTTGGGCTGATATCACTTTAAGAGCCTGTAATAAGAAAAGACCCTGTTAGGGCATATCTCTCTCTTTATGTGTGCTTCTGTGCTATAACTGTTGTAAATTGCTGTTTGTTCGAGGTCTGCTAAAGAGTGTGTATGTATATATTCTTTGTAGATAAAACCACTATTTTAATACAAACCACTGTTTACTGTATTTGCTCATGGGTTGTTTCACATAGTCACACTGTGTGCACTCTGACAGGCTTTGGACCCAGTCCAGAGAGAAGCCAGAGTGACTAGAGAAACCAGAGAGAAGAGAAACCCAGTGAGAGCTTGCACCTGAGCCAGAGAGTCTGTGTATCATGGTTTGTTAGGGATTAGTGCTCGTAATGGAAACAAGCAACATGACTCCATTGCTGTAATGGGATGACGCTTCGTGGTGTCTTGGCCAAATGAGACAAACTACTTATCCTGGTGTGTAAAGGTGGAAATGCACCTGCGAAGGGAGGAGTTGTGGACGATAGTTAGTAATCCACCAGCAGTCCTGGATGATGGTGACTGGAGAAGAAATGAAAAGGCATTAGCCAGCACAATTCTGGCTTTAGAGGACAGTCAGCTGATACACATGAGGGGTCTCCAGTCTGCAAAAGAGTGCTGGGAGGCATTGGGCAGTGTGTATGTTAGAGAGACTGAGGGTAGTAAAGTGTTGCTGATAAAGAGACTGTATAAAGCACAACTGAAGCCGGGGGAGAGCATGTCCACACATCTGCAGGCTATGAGAAAGACATTTCTAGAATTAGAGGAAAGAGGAATGACATTTACGAGTCACACAAGGTATATGTGGTGCTCAGTTTGTTGGATGCTTCATGGGACATTCTTGTGACTAGCCTAAAATCTATGCAAGAGAGGGACTTAAACATGATATATTTAACTGGCTGATTGCTGGAGGAACAGAAGTGGCTTGAAAGGTGAAGATAACGCTCAGCATAGGCCAACATCTGCAACATTCCAAGATGCAAGCAGAGCAGCTGAGATGTTTACACAGTGAAATGTTGTTTCACATGTGGTTCTACAGAGCATCTCCAGAGACACTGCCCTGAGAGGAGAAACAGAGGAGCAGTGAGACAAGGGCATTGGACTACTCAACACATGAGGAGTGGTTCTTCATCATCATCTTTTTCTCTGGCAGCAACAGCATCTGAAAACACTAGAAACCTTTGGTTGTTAAGACAGTGGAGCGAGTCAGCACATTGCAAATGACCCACAATCTTTTTCTGGCTTGAGGCGAGCTAAGCAAACATTGGTTAATTTGGCTAATGGACAACGATCTGCTGTTAAGGGGGAAGGAAAAGTCTATGTACCTGAGATAGAGGAAACATTAGACAAAGTAGTATGTACCTGAATTATATCATAATCTCTTGAGTATTTCCAGTTTAGATAGCTGGGCCCGCCAAGCCACCCTTGTGCTAAGCTATCCATAAATAACTCACCTTTCCCCTGCCCATGCTGCCCAGGTGAGCTCTGTGCCTACCGTGCTGTATTTACTGGAGCTGCTTTAATCCATCATCTGCTACCTGTAGCTTCGTTTCAGCCCCAAAGTGGCCCGTACGAGCGAAGCGAGTGCATGCGCAACCAGCAAACTGCTTGCTAGAGCAAGTGCAGCCCACTCCTGGGCGTATTTTTCTCTTCATGTGTTACAGCTTCCATGCTGTAACTGTTGTAAATTGCTGTTTGTTTGAAGTGTCACTATGTGTATATTCTTTGTAGATAAAATCACTATTTAAATACACACCTCTGTTTACTGTATTTGCTCCTGGATTGTCTCACACTGTCTCACACTATGCACACTCTGACACACAATCTGCTTTAGCTATCACTTAACTTGATTTTACTTACCTTATATCGCATTATGAATTTTAAAGCTGCTATTAAAACTAAAAATAAGTTCTATGAAGAACTAAGTGTCTATGAAATGATTCTTACATGATGTTTTCCACCAGACCACTGGCCAAAGTGTTCCATTTCCTCTACTAATTCATTGCAGGCTGTTTCAGAAAATATGGGGAACCAAAACACATCTGGGCAGGGCTATAAGTTAGAAATAAAATGCACATACATTACAATGGATCAGCACTTGGCAGCTTATGCATTATTTGACAAGGCAGCCACTCATATTTTTTTGGGTGACATCTTTGATTAGTACAGCAGGGATTTATAGTTTACAATTTTGTACCTCTCCTATGATTGGAAAGTATATGTCATTTCTTGTCTTGCAGTTGGTGGATTTAACAAAATAGTTTTGTACCGATAATCGTATATAATGCACTAGACCAGCTATATAATTGTTCTTATGTGAAATGTATAATTATCTGGAAGGAAAGACCATTTCAGTGGTGGCTTGGGTCTGCTTGCATGAAGTAGTTTCCTCTCACATGCCCACAAATATGTAGCCTTTTTGGCCTTCTTAAGTTTGAGCAAGGCAAGTTTTTTTTTTCTCAAGAGCCTAAATTAAGTCTATGAGACCAGCAGTAACAATAATCTGTACCAGCTTGAATCATTCTGAAATGTTACCCTGGTGATTCTACTTTTGAGCTGTGTAAATGTTTGGAAAGAGATTATTTACAACATATGGGAATCCATATGAAACAGTGGTCTCTGAAACACTAAAGCAGCTGTATCTTTTCCTGGAGTCATGCAACTTTTTGTACATCTCCATATGCAAGTACAGACACTTCACTTTTTATGCGTACTTTGAAAGGAGGCATTTTTATATAACCCCCTCCCAAAGCTGACTAAAAATGCTTCCAGGATGTGTGATTTTCATGCATATTGCACATTAACTGCAGTGTTTGCTGAAGTTACCCTGCCTGAAATATCTTCAGGGCTGACTTGAACTGGCTCTAAGGTGGGTAGCTTCAGCCAGCAATTCTCTGACTGCTGCAGCATTTTCTTAAGTTGCCTAACATGGAAGCACATTAGCTGGTGCTGTCCCTGGGTCTTCTTTTGCAAGAAAAGTCCTGGAGGGGGAAAGCTGACAATGTGTGTGGATAAGCGCAAAGCAACAAGGCTGCTTCTTAGTTAGAAACAAAAGGGCCAGAACATAGGAGCCTTTTAATTAGAAGCAAGAGGGTCATGAAATTTTTCAGGATAGTTTTGAAGAAGTCCTTTGCTCAATGTTTGCTTATTTGTTGCCAAAGCAAAGCTCCCCTTCAAAGAATGTATAGTCCTACCATGTTGGAAAACAACAACAACACATCCTATATAAGTTCACAGGTGACATTTTTCTAGTCTTAGGGTCAGATTGTCTTGTGAAGAGTCATATTGTTTGGTTGCAGAACAAACAGTAGCAGAAATGTGATTTCTGCTTTATTTTGGAATGAGAAAGAAGCTAACATATACATTAAGTTCCCTAAATTCATACCAACTATACTTTTGTAACTATAGCACATGACAAAATGTTTCCATTTGGTTTCCGTGAAACACCACAAGACTCTCTGCACTTACAATACAAACTTATGTACAAATACAGACTTCGTATAACATATGTAATTCACATATAGTTGCATTTTCAACAAACCACAGCATTCCAGGGAATGAATTGCTATTCTTGAACCTTTTTCTCTCATCAGATGTCACCACACTGAAAGATTTTTCTATCACTCTCCAGAGAGAGAGAGATTGGATGGGTATTGATATTATGGGATTTAGGCCAGGTTTGGGAAATGGAGACAGAATTATGAATTAAAGTTTTCCCTAAAGACTTTCCTTTTCAAAAACTTTTCTAAGAACCAGAAGAAAAACCACATAACAATGACTATATAAACATGTCAACAGGATTCTCTTTAAGCATTGTAAATTAATAATACAAACTCCATATTAAACATCTAGAACAGCAGAACTCTTAATCATGCATTAAAAATTACATTGTAATACTTTCACTGAGGATAATTTCTAATTACCTGTTCTACTATACTTTCAGTAAAAATTTTTGAATAGTTGGGATTTATGTAACTTTCCTTCCAATCCTGCAAAATATAGTTTAAAAAAAAAGGATATGTGAATTATTTTTAATGTTTTTCAACGTTTTTCAAAAGCATCAGACTGAATACGGATGGTCAGTATAATATACACAAAAGATGATTTCACCCACCCACCCACCCACCCACACACGTCTGAAAACTATTTCAATTCATAATTCCATACATACCATGGGATTTTCAAAGATCTGCCAGAGGTCATTGTTGTAGTGAGAAGTATTGTAGTTAGCAGTTGATACAAGTCTCCCAAATTCATGTCTGTTAGTGAGGTACATAAATATTCCCTATTATTAGGGAGCAGAGAAAAATATATTAATGATTGTATATAATAATTTAAAATGTTGAAAAAACTATCAGCTACATATGGATTGAGGTCATTGAAATCAATGGGACCCAAACTATAATTTAACTTATCAGTGTTCACAAGATTATTTTACATTTTTCCCTTCGTTCACACTTTTTCTTGTTCAAGACTTGCTAACCAAAGTGCTGCCCCTTAGCATCTTTAAATCAGCATAACTTATTTGATGGGAAATAAATGGGTTAGCACTGCAAATTGTCCTTAGGAAGTGAGCAAGCACAGATTCTAACATATATATAACCTATTCAGTTCTCTCTCTCATATGTAGCATGCATTTGCAGTGAAAAGCAATAATAGTTTGTTGTAACCTTCTGTTACAAAAATATACTGCATCACTGTCCAGTTTTATGTTCCATTACTTTTGATGGGAAGCATTACCATAGAACTGGAGAAATGCAGTGGTAACACATGCTTCTAACACAGGTGTATTTAAAATTGTGACATTATGTCTCATGGAAAATGAAAAAAATATAATACTACAAGCGTTCTTTGTTATTATAGCAAAAAAGAGCTGCAATTAATATCAAAAAATTCAGAAAGAAATCTGCTATGGAAGAACAGGTTTTCAGGATTAAAACTGGACAAGAATAATTGGGTAATTTAACTTCAACATAAGCAACAGCAATAATGAATAACACTCAGTTATAGCTATAAAAACCCTACACTAGATTTTTCCTGATACCTACTTGAATTTTATTTTGATTTTTTTTATTGTGCGTACATTCAAGTTCATGTTAATTTTAAAAGTTAACATCTTGTCACTCTATGGGCTAAAAATAAGAATCACTCTTATGCAATATGGTCTGGTTTCATATTTATTAACTGGATGAGAAATTTAGCATTTCAAACAGCAGATAAAAGTGATATAAAAGATACTAGCCTCAATGCAAAATTATCCAAAATCCCATAGAATTTTATAACTGAAATTGCACTGTAATGCAGTATAATAATCTACAGTATAATAATCTGTGTTCTAGAACATTGACTTAAAATGTATGTACAATATAATATAGTTTGACTTCTGTCACTGGATGAGCAAATGCTTTGGTTTACATTTTAATATATAATTTACATTTCCTTAGCCAATTTGCAATTATATCAGAATAATATTTGAACAGCTTTCCAAACTTCATAGACCTATTCTCTAATTTAAAATAAAACTATATGAAAATTTAATATTAAAAAAACATTAGTCCAGAATTGTATTTATTAATAAAATGGAATAATGGTAGCTGTTCTGAAAAACTGTACATATAGAATTCAGTACACTATTAGGAATATTTATAGAATTGTATGCATTAAAATAAGCTTATAAGGAATGATATGAAACAAAAACTAGGAAAAACTGATTGAATCTAAAATTGAGAGTAATTTATGTAACGTAGATAAAACAGATTTACACATATATTTTAAACCGAATGGACATGAAAATCCACTTTTGGCAATAAGACTACAAATATGTAGATATTTTAATAGTTTTGTAAAAAATACAAGTCATACCAAACAAAAGTGGTTTGCATATTAGTGCAATAATAAAGTTTCCAAGAGCATTTTAAAGACAAAACACTCAAAAAGATATTTACTTGTGTGTTCCATATATGATATCCTAAGTTCAGTAGTGTGCTGGTAAATATTTAAGAAATAAGTCTGCTGACTCTATTTTCCATGCTACACTGTGTTGCTAACAGATTGCTAGGCATCCTGGCTCAGCTTTGCTCTCAACCAGCTTACAGAATTCCAGAAAAGTTAACAATTAGTTATTGTGAGCAGAACAAGCCAGCTCTGAAACACGACTGTCTAAGAAATCTTATAGCATCTCTCAATAAGAACTAATGAGGGCTGATGGGAAATGCAAGCACCTAATGCTGGAAGTTACAGCACTAATACGTGGCATCACCACCACATCACCACTTTATTAGTATCAAAAAGGAAGTATCAAGACATGTCTAAAAAACTAGCTAATATATTACTATGTAAACAGTAGTAATAACTTCTTCCTTTCCACCATTTAGTTCTGTTGATTGTTTAGATCTGTTAACCACACTGTATCTGTCAACCGCACCGTTTGACAGCCTACAGCTCTAGAATGTCAAGTGTCTTTCAATTTCCCTTTCTGTAAGCTATATTTTTTGACTACATCCCCTAATCCATTTTTAATAACCATACAGTGTCTGTCTTAAGTTTAACACGCGGGAGGGAGGGAGTGTATCTTCTCCAACATTTAGTAACCCTTTAAAAATTCAGTGAGCCCTCCATGTCGATAATCCATCCTTGCCCTACAACCAACTT
Source organism: Oxyrhabdium leporinum (assembly GCA_032468155.1). Classification (NCBI taxonomy): domain Eukaryota; kingdom Metazoa; phylum Chordata; class Lepidosauria; order Squamata; family Cyclocoridae; genus Oxyrhabdium; species Oxyrhabdium leporinum. The sequence goes on along the minus strand of JANHFL010002932.1, from coordinate 61,499 downwards.
AGTTTTTAAAAATCAACGTTATTAAGTACACTTCCTGCTTTAATATATTTCACTGCTTTACATGATATAGACAGAGTTGTTTGTAAAAACTGCAGACGTGGGCCAGAATGCCAAAGACATTTTTTTTAAAAAAAAAGGATATATCAATTGTATTGAAATAACTGATAAAAAAATGTGAAACCTTTGGGGGGCTGAGCATATGGAAGGTCTCCACAGAAGGGGAGTCTTTTTCCCTCTGTATGGTCTAAAATGAAGGAGGAGAAGCAGCACATCAGTTGACCTTTCGTTGCTCTCTTTCACATTGTTAGAGCTGTATTAGGAGTTCCGCTGCTATGTTAGATAAACAACATTCTTTAATCAAAAGCTGGTAAAGGATTGTTACAAACAACATGCAGCTTCAAGCAAAGCTACTCATGTATGGGTTAAAAGCTTGATCTGTCAGCTCTTCATGTACTGCAATTAAAAGAAAAAAAAATGTGCTGAGCCACATTTTAAAAGAGTTTTCTTCTTTTTTTTCAAGAACTGTAAAAAGGAGTTAGATTTAATGAACATGAGCACATGGCAAGCATAGCCTGTTAAAACTGATACCAGAAAGGTTGCAAACAAGATGATATTGACTGGGGTATGCTTTACAATGAGTATGAATAAAATAAAATCATGCCTTGTTAAAGAAAGGAAGAAACTTTAATACTTGCCAGCTTTTCTTGTTCAATTCAGCAAAATTATTTTTCAATGCTACATTGCCTGGAAATAGCTGTCATATGTTTCTGCTCTGGAACTAATATAAATGTCTGTACAAATTACAGATTTACAGTTGTATTCCAGTGATATTCACATGTGATCTTACAATATTACCATCCATTCAATACTATTAACAGTATTATTGCTTTTGTTTGATAAAATTTCATCAGCTTTACAATCATCAAATTAATTCCAATTCTGCAATACAATACTGGGACATTGGTACAATCCAATAATGTAATGTACTGATGTGTATATAAGGTATAGCATTGGGGATATTTTTTTTAGCTAATAATAATTTCAATTTATAGAATGGCAAATAACTACCTACAACCACATGGAGTGGATTTTTGATTTATTATGTCAAAAAATAATTTTGCATCCAAAACTTAGCAGCCTAATTACAAATGTTTAAGAATACATAAAAATGATTTATTTTAAATTAAATGGCTGCCAAGTTGAACAAAAGCTCAAAAAATTGGCTAGTACTTTCTTTTGCGAAAAAGAAAAAAAAAGGTAACTATCAACTTGAAGCATCACATGCATCTTACCATTTCCCGGGCATTCCTGCACATAGCCATATCAGAATCCAGCTTTTCACGAGCAAAATAATTTATTTCATTCATCTCAGATCTGAGAGTCTGTCCTTTGATCAAGTATATGTTAGCCACATAAGGGACATTCCAGACACCTCTATGGGGAAAAAAATGGCAGAATGATTGGAATTGAAATAGTCACTCAGTTTGGCAAAGTTTTGGACCATAATCTCTTTGCTTCTGTCTTAATACTGTCAAATACTGTCTTAATACTGTCAAACTTCAACTATTATCTCTACTTAATATGAAGTGGAAAACTATAGTTAAAAGCTTTGGAATGCACCAAAAGGATACCCAGCTTCCCGAGTGATTACTATCCTGATTTATTTCAAAATTGTTAACTTTAGAGACGATAAAGAAACTATAATTGATTAAATTTGCATATAAATTTATTAGGGCAAGGTAAACTCCAACAAACATACTTCCTCTCCTTATTCAGCCTGACCGATATCATTCATCAATTTTACAAGCTGCAATGCTCAGTTTCTATCTTCTATTTGAACATCGTCTCACCAATCAATAATTGCACAGATATAAAAACTGCATTAGCAACACAATCTGTTTGCTGTAGTTAGCCTTTCAATGAACTGGAATAAAACTATGATAGTAAGACAATCATTTTCATGGTTGCTGCTCTGCTTTGGAAGAAGTTCACAAAGCAAGTTTGCGTTGCTGAATTTTACAGAACACTCGCCCCTTTCCAAGGAAATCAAGTTCTTGTGGAATATCTGAAAATGAAATGCACATTGTAAACAATTCTAAAATTAATTTCCATAAGTAGCTGTAATTTGTTCCATGTCCCAGTACACTGCTTCATGAAAAAGCAGTTTTATAAAATTCAACAATCTAAAGGAAACATAAATTATTTTAATTGAAATTCACAATTGAGTAATTGATGTCTACAAAGAGCATTTAATTTTTCAACTTGTGATACACAATTATACTTTTTAAAATTAATGACAATTTAGAGTTTACAAAAGCACAGCGCTAATAATTAACTTCACATTATTTATATGAATATTCCTTAAAAACCTTTCAGTGAGCACTTGCCATAACGTCCACAAAATTAGTAACTGTTAAATAAATGACCTAACTAGGCAAGAAGTTGCTTCAAAGATGGCTGCACACATGGATGCTGCGACTGGGCGCTCCTTTTTTCAGTGTATGGTGTGGATGATTCTGTGTGTGTTGGGGTTTTTTCCTTGATTGAATCCTGTGGGGCAAGGGGCATCTATAGTCGGCAAGCCTTGTTACAAATTGGACTGAAATGTGAAAAGACTATTACGGATGTGTTTTTATAACATACCGGAGGAGGCAGTTCGGACCCTGGGGTAGCCACGGATTACTATCCCTGCAGGAAGGAGGAAGAGGTGGAGAAAATGGAGGGACAGGAAGAAGAAGAAAGGATACCGTGCAGGGGTTCTCTTAAAGCTGAGCAAGTTTACACACAAGCCTTCAATTCCAAGCATATTTCTTACCAATGCAAGATCTCTTACTAACAAAATGGATGAATTAAGGCTATGTTTTGCTAATCAGAGAAACTTGGCTTCATTCACTCATTCCGGATGCAGCTGTTGAGCTGGAAGCCTACATAGCTCACCGACAGGACAGGAGTAGAGAATTTATCAAGGGCAAAGGGGGAGGTTTAAGCCTTTATGTGAACAAAAGCTGGTGTATCAATACAAAGACTGTAGATAGCCACTGCTCCATGGATCTGGAATGTATGACTCTTAAATGTAGACCCATATATCTTCCATGGGAGTTCAGCATGGTTTTGATTACTGTAGTCTATATCCCACCTCATGCCCATATTAGCATAGCTTTGGGATTCTTGTATAACATTGTTAGTAATCAGCAGAATAAGTATCCTGATGCTATGCATATCATAGCGGGGGACTTTAATCAAGCTCATTTAAAAGCAGTGCTTCCTAAATTCTATCAGCATGGTAAGTGTGCTACTAGAGGAGCAAACATAATGGACAAAGTATATACCAACATCAAACATGGCTATAAGGTTATACAATTACCACATTTGGCACAATCGGACCATATGTCACTGTTTTTAGCAACATCCCTCTTAGGAGACAGGCTCTGCCTGTAATAAAGACAGTGAAATCTTGGCCAGAAGATGCTTTCCAACAATTTCAGGATTGTTTTGAGAACACAAATTGGGACATCTTTTACCAACCTGACCTAGGGGAGCACACTGCAGCTGTTCTGTGCTATATCAAACACTGCACAGATACTGTGGATAAACGTATTAGGATCTATCCCAATTAGAAGCCCTGGATGACCAAGGAAGTCCAGCGCCTCTTGAGGGACAGGACCAAAGCCTTTAGATCTTTTTTCTTCATTATTTAAATCTTCACTAAAGAAAAATGCAACATATATTTAATAAGTTTATTAAAAATGTTTCCACTAGATGACCACAAAACTTTAAAAAAATACAATTGCCAGCTAAGATCTTTGAATATAAAGCTAACTTACATTCTGCTTCCTTGGATAATGTCTACGTAGTCTTCAGATCGAGCATAATATCCATCAGCACTTAATGCACCCCAAAAGTTAGACCAGAGTTTCCCATGACGTATTACAAGAGGTGCAATTATCTTCCTGTAAATAAAGCAGAAGGAAATATGACTAGATTGGAAATTAACAATGGAGGCTAACATAATAGCATTAATAGCATAGCATAATATTCACCTGTGCCCTGGTCACCTCATGAGTGAATTACTGCAATGTGCTCTACATGGGGCTGCCCTTGAAGACCATCCAGAATCTATAACCAGGAATGGGCATTTTGAGGTGTGCTTACTGCTAAATAAGATGCATTAGCTGTCAATTGGCTTTTGAGTGCAATATAAGATATTGGTTACTACCTACAGAATGTACATGGCACAGAGCTTTGGATATCTACTCGTTTCCAATAATTTCTGCCCACCTAGTACATTTTAGTAGTGTGAGTGTTTTCCAGGCTCCTCTCTTAAACTTCGCCATCTTGTGGGAGCTAGGAAAAATGCCTTCTCTGGCCCACCTTGTGGAACAGGATTTTCCCATAGGTAAGTATGGCATCACCTTTCTTAGGGTTCCAGAAAGTTTTGAAAACCTGGATTTGGTCCCAAGCCTAGTTTTTGTTTGTCTGTTTGTTTGTTTAATGGCTCATGTTTTGTTTTCTTTATTTTCTTGGGATTCTTTTACACCATTTTAGTCTGGACAGTCTAATTCAATGTTTTTAATTATATTTATGTTTTTTTCTAGTTTTGTATGCTGCCTAAAGTACACTGAAGTTGGGTGGTAAATAACAAACAAACAAACAAACAAACAAATAAATAAATGATATTTATAAGATACCAGTATGAATGTATCCTGATAGTCATAGAGGATTCAAATATCTTTGCCGAGAGAAAACTGGAAATTCTATATTGTATCAGGCTCATTCTGGATTCATACACAAAGATTTATAAACATTACAGAAACAAAGAATTATTTGATATACCATGATTTCATAACTGACAGCTAAATACATGCTTTACATTTACTGTATAAGACCTGTATAAGATATTAACTTCGGCATTTACTCTGGAAATAACTGGCATAGCTAGAAAAATCTTCCAAAGTTGCCTGTCCAAGTAGACCATGCTAGTTGAGATAGGTTAATGGTTGCTATTAACTGTTTATTGCCATGTAATGAAATGGATTCTTATATTTAGAAACAATTTCTTTTCAAATTCAAAAGCTGTATAAATGGTTTTTCAACAAGTTCCTGAAAAAAAATGACTAAGATGGAAATACAATATATCTAGCAGACAGTAATCTTAGTGAACAGAGAACTGGATGTTGACACAGAAAAAAATGTTAATATTAGTATTTTCTCTAACACACACTAAAAACTAAAGCTGTTTCAAAAAATCATTAAATATATCTAAACGAAACATTAAGATTAGACTTAACCCAACCAATTTCCCCCTTATTAAACATACCTATTTTGTTCTATTAGAAGCTTCAGAATATTTTGATTTGTTAAAATAACACCCGCATCAATGCTGAAATAGTAGTCACAATCTTTATTCTGTCGACAAATATCCCTTGAAAAATAGAATAGACAGCAAAGCCATAAGGATTTATAAACAAGCCAACATCCAAATTATTCATAATACTTTAGATATGTATGTAAGCTGATAGCTTAAATATAACACGCAAATATGTTTGTGCGTATTTATATATATATTTAATTGTTCAGAGAAAAATACTTAGTGAGATGATTAAATAAAAAAAACCAAACTGTGACAAATCATATGCTAGATAAAGTACTGCAAAACAGTGCGGTAAGAGCACTGTGGTTTCTCATGGATCTGATAATAAACGGGAGTATGATTCAGAAATGAATTTTGCAACTGTCTGCAAAATTATTTGTCTGCAATAATTATTCGGATGACCTTCACAGTAATCTTAAAAAAAAGCTATCTAACTTTTGAAATGGGAAAATGACTCAAACAACATTGCCTCTGCATTAGATCTTTTCTTGGCTGTGGAATGTCAGGAAAATGTGGAACCATTACAAAGAAGAACTAAATCATGGGATAGTAGAAAGAGTGAAAAAGTCTTCTTGGGTTTGGTACATAAACTGGAGTAGAAAGGGGCTTTGAAAGGGTTTCAGAGTTCTGTAACCATATCCTAATTGCATTAAACTACTTTTCAAGATGCCAAGTAACTCCTGCTTCCTGAAATAATTTTAAGTTTAAAACATCCAAATACTACAAGCTACAGTACTAATAAAAGAGAATATTTGTAACTCAGGATTGATAGGAGGGGTCCTTGGTGCTCTGTGAGCTTGCTTTTTTTCTTGCAGACGTTTCATTCCCCAACCTAGGTAACAGTGACTAGCATTGTGGATGTTACCTAGGTTGGGGAATGAAATGCCTGCAAGAAACCAATGAAGTTCAGAAAGCACGAAAGACCTCACAAGCTAAGTACATTTGCTATTATACTAGCATTTCAGAAAGGATGTGGAAAGCTAAGGCCAAAGTGGTCCAAATGAAGGTAGGAGCACTTGGGCCTGTAACTTCTAAGCTGGGTGACTCAACCGATCCCAGGAACATCAGAGCTCTCTATTCAAAGGAGTGCAGTGCTAGGAAAAGCTAAGATAAATAGCAGAACCCTCAAACTCCCAGACCTCTGATGTAGGAACAGAGATTGAAGAAGACACAAAAAGAAAACTTTTTATTTAATTTTAAATATAAATTTTATTAATATACGTACAAAGATATCTTCTGAGGCTTTTTTATGGTAGAAGATCTGAAACACTCTTTCCAGATACATTGAACTTATGCCTATTTTATAGCTATCCACAGCAAATCAAGACATATAATAATCTTGACTTTTTGTTGAATGCTTTATTCCATATTTATTGGTTCCCTATTTTTGTTGGGAAATGTGCAATTTTATTTGCTTTTTAATTTTTTGCTTCATAGTTTTTACTTGTTTAAATATTTCTGAATATTGAATTTAAAAGACAGTTGCTTTAAAACCTCTTAAAGGTTAGTGAGGAAATTTGGTAAAATAAACAGAAAATAATGAAGATAGGGGACAGGCTGATGAATAATGCACCCCATCTGCTCTGTTTCAATATACTTCTCTACCATACTAAAAAAACTTATAAATCTTAACTATTAAGCAATACTACAAAGAGAAAATGTGTATGAACATATAACTGAGGTACTTAATTAAAACAATTCTTTATATATATCTCCTTTATATATATTTATTCATGTGAATTAAAGCCCTCTAATCAAGATCATTATCTCTTCTAATATATGCACTGGAAGGATAAATAATTAAAATTAAATTACATTCCCATGTTCCTCGCATTGGCTTGACTCAGATTTTCTTCAGGTCCAACAATTTTTATAGTTTTAATTATATTCTTGGCTTTTTCCCAAAAGTTTTTTATATCCTTTTCATGATAAACCTCCTGGAAATGTTTTAAGAGAGAGAATTAATGAGAAGTTAGTAAAACTATACAAGAACTAAACATGCAGTAAAATAAACAGCAGACAAAATGGAAACTGAAATGAAAACTCTACAAGTCTGGAACAGATTATAAATGGATTATTCTTACTTCAAAATTTTTATGCCAGATTTTTTCTCAGATAGTATTTAGACAGGAGACGGAATTCACCCCATTGAAATCATATGGAGTTATACACACAGATACAGCCAACCAGCCAGACACACACAGACACACACACATGCATTCTAAATATAGACACAAACAGCCCATGAAGAAGATGATGCACCTTCAACTGCGTAGTAACAGCCACTTTCCCATTCTTCCTATTTATGGATGCTTCTACTGCTACCTTTAGCCTTAGAATCTACTCTCCAAATGCCAATACTTTAAAATAACATTTAAGAAATTGCATCAACATTGGCTCTATTTTCTCAATTTAATGACGTTCAGCAGAAAGTTGAAAATCAGTTTTCAGACCTGATTCTTTGGTAGTAGTGGGTAATAGGCTGTTCAGGATGCATATAATAATTCAAACAAAATATTAATCCAGATAGATAATACAATCTCCACTTCCACCTATCCCTACCTTCTGTAATTAAATTGAAAAATACATGTAAAAAGTCCCTAAACAGTTGGGCTAAAAAACATTTTGGATATTTATTTAGTTATTAAATTTCTAGAGCAGCCCATTTCAACCAAGTGACTCTGGGTGGCTTACAATTCTAAACTATGAATCAAATAAAACAAATCAAACAATAAAATTGTAAAACATCAAAAAATACATACAGCAGCTGACAGTACATCAGTAAAGCCAAGATACAGGGCCCTAACACATTCCAAAACCCAAGCCCAGGAACATAGCCAAGTTTTTAGAACTTTGCTAACAGCAATTAGGTTCTAATCTCTGAAGGGAGAATAGTCCATAAAGTAGGGTCTGTAGCAGAGAAGAGACATCTTTTAGTTCCTGCCAGTCAGCACTTTTTGGCTAATGGAATTTGTCACATGTCCAATCTGCTGGAACATATTGGATAGATTTGGATTTGGAAAAAGACAGTTCTTCAGATAATCTGGTCCCAAGCCATATAAGGCTTTAAAAGTGGCAACCAACACCATGAATTGCATCTGGAAATCCACCAGCACAGCTAGTGTATTTGTGAGTTTAATACTTCCTTCCCTACATCTCTAAATGCATTCAAAAGAAAGACAAAAGAACAAGTGCTTCAAGATTTGAAAGGGCAATGCATTGGAGAGACAACAAAAACACAAACTTGAGATGAAATTCTACAACGAACAGAATCATGTAAAAGTTTAATGTTATTTTAGTATTAGTCTATATTATAAATTGAATCATTTACTGATTTACAAAAATTACAATTAAATCCCTATTTACAAAATACTTACATTATTATGAATGAAGATGCTAAGTTTTTCTTTTGCATACTCCAGACTCAATATTCTGTCTAAACACTTTGATAGGAAAGGAGTTGGTTGTTCAATGAAAACACCAATTGTTACTGCTGGAACCTCCTAAAAACAATAAGAGTAAAGGTACAGACCTGTGGAAAGGGCTGATTTCAAAACCTTTCATTGAAGAACAATGAAGTACTATTATGAATCTTGAAAAAAGACATTCTTATCTGAATTAGTATTTTCCACACATTACTAAATATTGTAATAACATTTAAATAATCATTTAAAGTATTAAATACTTTAAATTATACCAAAGAACTGATACATTAAATGTCTTTATAAACTACTATAATAATTAGTAATAGCTATTTGCCTAGAAATAAATTCTATTGAATTTCAATGAGCTTAACCGTTTAATAGACATGTATAAGATGTCATAGTAATAATACGGGTACATAGTTTTCAAGTCTTTTATATAACTAAGAAAGGAACCATTCTAAATTTCAAGTATTGAATTTAATCTTTCAAAAACCTAATACAGAATGGCAATCTGGGAGGGAGGAGAGATTATACTTTATTATATGTGGCTTTCCAATACCAACATCAGCAAAGTGGACTGAGTCCAAAGGAAAACTGTGAAGTTAAAACACAAAAAGTAAAAGATGAATTTTAGGTATAATCACTAGGATTACATTTCCAAATTATTTAATTAAAAATAGATACTGCCATCATATAGAATAAATCTTAAAATCACTGATACTATTCTTCATCTTGAAATACAGGTTTATGTCAGTTGGAAATGCTGAGAATATACCTGTTTCAGTTTAATACTATTCACAAAATGAGAATAACAGCAGCTATGTAATATTTATATCTGTATAGTAATTTTATGTGTAGCTTATAACAAGTCAGTAAGCACTACTTCCCTATGCATTGATATTCTTACCTAGTTTGGTAATGAATGTCTTCAAGAAGAGAAACAAGCTCAGAGAATAAAGAACTCGAAATTTTGCCATAGTTGTCTCTTAGGATAAATATTAGTTCTGTGCCTCTGGCTGAAAACTAGGCACTGTCCAGACTAATGTATGCAATGAAGGAGAGGGCCTTGTCTACATTATTCACTCCTATCTAAACTTTCTATGCTTTGATGAGAGAAGACAAGTTACATTTTCTACCAAGATTAGAAAAGCCCGACAAAACTGAGGTAGCAAAGAAACCAATTTACAATTGTTTGCAGAATCTCCATTTGGTGTCTTCTGGGCTTTGCGGGAGGGGACTATTTTCCCCACCTTTATGATGTATGGTCCATGAGATCAGAGTTATCATAGAAGCATACACCAGGCTGTGGGGCCACGTATTAGGTTCTTAGGCTTAAGAACCGAAAAGAATATTTTGACAGTCAAAAGAAAGATTCTTTGGCTTCATGGAGATCCCCCATTGTGTCTCAGTGACTTGGCTTACCATACTGAAAAAGAGAAGCTATTAAACAGAATTGCAAGTCTCTGAGAACTTGTTTTCTGGTCTTGGGTCCGTTACAATTCTGGTTCCTTGAACCAGTTTTGAAGATTTTTTGAGACATTGAACAAAGTCTGTTATTGGTTATTCTCCTCATCTTAGATTATTTATTATTATTATTATTATTTTTTTTTACATTTATATACCGCCCCATTCCGAAGACTCGGGGCGGTTTACAGCTTATAAGCAATACTCTTAC
>JANHFL010002932.1:27635-50804 GCA_032468155.1 Oxyrhabdium leporinum | reverse complement strand
ATTTGAACCGCTAGATTGAATCAGCAGAAGTGGCCTGCAGTTCAACACTCTAACCACTGCGCCACCTAGGCTCCTAAGATGAGAGACATCTGAATCATGTGCAGTAATGAGTTGCCCCAACTTTGCTTGCATGTTGCTTTTCTATCTACAATATTGGACTGTACCTTGTCCTTTTTGGCAAAGAGATAGAAAAAGGAGAAACAGTTCCTACCATCATTTTATAGATAAAATGTTAGTTAGATAGAGAAAAAAAAGATTAGAATATCTGTTGGATGCAAGGGTATGAAAGGAGACAGTTATAGATAATTGGATAATGTATCATTTATATCCACAGTTCAAGTGCATGCAGCATATACTTACAGACAATGTAGCTATTTCTAATAAATCTGAGTCACAGACACCACATCCTGTTTCACGAGTCCAGCCATTAGGTATATAATTTCCAAAATAATTGAGATTAAGCTAGATTAAGAATGAAAGAAGAAGAAGCCAGTATCAATTCAATAGATTATCATTTCTAGCTTTTCAATAAGATCTATTCACTTAACAGAACAAAGTGAACCTGGCTATGAAATTTTATGAAATGCATTGATCCTTTCTATCACAGTTACTATGCTACTAACAAATGAACTTTTATCTTATTGCTCTTATGTGGAAAAGCTCATATTGAAATTAAGTGATTTTCACTTACTTTTGTTGGGCCATTTCCATGAAGAGTGACTGGTAAAGTATCATGTATAGAATTCCTAGCTCTGGCTCTTCCATCTTCAAATTTCAGAAGAACTTCATCTGCAGCCCATCAAGAAATTAATAACACATCAACTGCTGGTTACTCAAACAAGGATGATATAATATTCTTGGCAGCTTCCTAAGCATCCATATAGTTTCACCTAATTTTGTAATTTCCTAACTACTCATTACAAAATTTTAAAATACCACATATATCATAAAAGATATTTTAAAACTATAGGCATTAAATGTAATAATTACTAAAATATTCAAAAAATAGTATTCTAAATTAATAACTCCACTGCTTTCTCTTAATATTAAGGAATTGGATGTCGTTTCTCCTCCCCATTTTTTGGGATGGAAGGAATTTAACATCTATTGAGAATTTTCTCAAATTCTGTGGAAAAATTATAAATTAGTATTTTTGTCCTTATCTATTCCATTCTTTCTTCTATTCTTATGTCTGTTGCCAGGAAATGAAAATGTGGATGATATTGAAATTAGTTTTTTTTAAACCTAGAATAAATGTTCAATTAATTCCGAGCCGTCTTATCTTGAGATTCAAATATTTTTGGTAAATAAGTGAAGCATACACCTCAAGCTCTGTTATCCATGACCAATAATTCCATACAAAATTTTTAAATCTTCAAAGGAGAGTTTCACTTTAAAATTTGTGATGCAATGTGGCCTTCATATTTCCAGGATTCTCTCTCAGCACTTATGAAAACTAAAAGCCTTCCATGTTGATGCAATTCCTGAGAAGACCTGTTTCTCAGCTCTGGCATGTGACTAAGACAAGAGACGGATGCAATGGTCGCATGAAATCATGCATACTGCAACAAATGTGAACTTTTTGGCACTTGCATTATAATGCTGCATCCAAACATCATGTAGAGGTTATGTAGTTAAAATAGTTAAAGGGTAGATGTTATGTCATGACACTACAGTACATGCTTGGTTATTTTGATGAAACATCCACTTGCTGCAGATTCCCATGTAAGAGACACTAGGAAAATTTGAAGTGCTTCATGAAGGCAAATAGCATTTCTTTTTTTCTTCAACTATGAGAATCATTTTATATAAATTTCTTCAGTCAGGCAAATCTAAATCACATAGACTGAATTCCATATCACAGGCAAGAATTGCAACATTGCCAAAGAAGAAATAATAATTGTATAGTTTGCAAGCTACCTAGAGTTACTTCCAATGAGATGGGGAGCATATTGAATGAATGAATGAATGAATGAATGAGTGAGTGAATGAATGAATGAAATTAATTAATTAATTAATAAACGAGCATTTCATTATTTAATATGTACTATTAATATACATACCAAGAGCTCCATTTAGGGTCTGGAAAATATTGCATTTGTGATCCAAGGTAATATTGATACGTTCCTAAAGTACAGGAAAAGAAAATATGGTAGAAGTGGCCCTATAAAGTAAAAGATCACTATAAAACTAAATTCAAATAGTGTTAGATAATGACCAGATGTTTCACTGGAAATTCTTTTAAACAAACACACATACACACAATTTATTTTGCAATGTTCCATATATCATCATATTCATAATTCATCATGTCATCCAGAGTTATCCTCATCAATAATTTATGCTTTGTTAAGACATTGTTTATATGTCACTAATACCAAAGATTTGCTTTCTGTTCGAAAAGCCAAGAGAAGTTCATGACTTTTCAGAGAATAGTGAGTTGGCAGTATATAGTACAAGAATATCTGACAAATAATGCTAACAGACTGCCATCTTTAAAAGATCAGAATAGAAAGTTGAAAATAAACTATGGTACATACACAACAGGATAGTTACAACTGCTACATAAATTAGTGTTGCTTGTTTGTATTTTTCTAAAAAGAACAGCAAGGCCCAGTTCTAGAATCCACAGATCTACTTCAGTTCAAATCAGCGAAACAACCATAAGATAATTTTAGTACCAATGGCTAATTCCATTCCATTTTAAAATCTTCACATAGGGAAGGAAAAATCATTTCTTAGGTTGAAGTCTAGATCCCAGTTTCAAAATATAATAGGATTCAGTAAAATGCTATATTTTTCCTCCTGGAATCTATTATGTCAATTGTCCCAGAGTTACATGTTATATTCTGAATCTTTCAGAAAAAGTGATGGGAACGCTAGAGGCTGCATCTAAAAATTTTAGAGAGTAGAATTTATATATCCCTAATCTAAATCTTAACAACATGCATTGTTAAAACCACCTAACATGAGAAGTTACATAAGAATGATCTCAATAATTATATCCAAAATCCAGTTTTCCCAATGATTTTAACTGACAACTCTATCAAGAAACATTGAATTCAGTTCCATGAGAATAGTAAACATAATTATTCTTAATTTAACCAAAAAGATGTTTTACCATAATCATTTAACTAGCAGTTCAAATGCAGGAAGCTGCACCACAAAAACTGTTAAATTTTTATGGTTAACATTTGAGATAATTCTGCCACAAGTCTTTTTTGTTCTTCCTTGCCTCTTTTTTTCTTGCTTTATATAAAAATTCATCTGATTATATTCCATTCATCTAAAGAAGCAGGCTGTAATCCATAATAGTTTATAGGATAATACTTTTGTTTGTTTTTGTTATGGTGTCACAACATTTACTGTTTTTCTGCCACTGGAAATTGTTATATTGACATTGGTTCCTTTTATTTATTTATATAGATAGATAGATAGAGAGATAGAGAGAGAGAGAGAGAGAGAGAGAGAGAGAGAGAGAGAGAGAGAGAAATTAGCAAGACAGTGTTACAACTCAAAACCAGATTGGATTCAACCAAGCTATGAACATGATAATAATCTATAACATGTCCCTGACAGGTGATTGAAATCAGCTCAAAAGGTTGCTGACTCTTCCATTCTAAGAGTCTTCACTCATCTACATTAGGTGACTTAGAATAAAGATATTTTTGCTAGGAAACATTGCAAAAACGATGTTATTTTTTCCCTAATTGTTTAAAAGTAAATTTTATGTAAACCCCCAAATATGTAGGTTTAATACATATTATCTGCAGAAACTTGCAATCATTGAATTGATTGCTGATCAAGTTCTACTTACCCTCTTCAGTGGATCAATATAAATTTTTGTATAAAACAGCTGATCATCATCACTATCTTGGAGGTCCCATTGCTGAACAATATCGTTTACATTCGGCGAATAACCAATGAATCCTGAAATAAACCATAAAAAAACAATTTGATATTTTGTAGGACACCTACCATTAAACTGTAAGAAAATTCTAAAAACCTTTTTGGAAAATCTGCGCCCAATTTCTTGCTGGGGATTTCTTGATATTTATTTCTTAAAATGCATTCTGTTCTTCTGATTTCTTGTTCCTAAATAGAAAAACTATTCTAGGTATCATTCTAGTTCTGCTATTGTTTGATAGAAACAATCAGCGTTGTGTTTGACCTCGGGGGGCGGGGTGGATGTGGCCTGGGTGGGCTTGGCCAGCTCAACATCACTCGTGTTGGAGTTGCCTATGGTGGCCCAAGTGGTCTTCCAGCAAAAACAGAGCTCCATTTTCATTGGCAGAGGCACTTCAGGCCAGTCTTTCACTGTTCCCAGGGCAGCCCCTAAGGGGCCAGGTCTAAGCACCCCATGGGTGAGATCCAGCCAGAAGGCCTTGGGTTTGACACTCCTGACCTACGACCACAGAAATATGTTAAATAAAATGAGCAAAGCAAAACAAAGTAATAAGGAAGTGGGACGTTCTTACATATAAATGTGCATAGAATTATAGCTTTAGCATACCATGCTGTACACAAGAACACATTGTAAATCTTACACAGTGTAAGAGTTCAGCAATCTCATATAAAACTTAAATGGAAGGGTTAGGGATTGAAAGATGTATATACAAGTCTGGTTAACAATATCTCAGATTTTTTCTGGTAAATCATTAGTAGTAACCCAATCTTATATGTCAGCCTTATTTATTAGCAAAGTAATGTATATCATTTAAAATCAGTGTGTCAAATATCCTGTGAGCTTAATTCACCTATTATTTATTCTTGAAAAAACTTTATACCAACAAAATTCAGTATAACAATTCACTGCCTACTTCTGCTCTAATGATATCATCGGTGGATAATTATTTTAGCTGGAGAAAAAAATATCAATATATGTCTTAATGCAACAATACAAAGATTGATATCTTTAAACATATGAGCTTACTTTTGAATTATACATCCCAAACCTGGAACTTATATAAATAAATTTGGATTTATTGAACATTGAGGAATTAAAGAAGATCATTACTTTATCTTGGAAATATATGAGTATTCAGATTTATACTCTTGCATTGCAGAAATGCATCAACTTTCCATTTATGAGGTGGTTCTGCCTTGACATAACAGAAGGGTGATAAAATATGTCATGTGATTAAATTATTAATTTATTTAAAAAAGAAGAAGAAGAATTATGACATAGTAGATAAAATTTTTCTTCCTTCCAGTCAATCATGTTTGATAGTTCCTGACTTCATTTGCTGGGACCAAAGTCTCATGAATGCCTGTTGGAGGGATGGCATGGTAACAAACCTCAGATGAAAAAAATAAAATAATAAAGTAAAGTAAAATAAAAACTATAACCTCTTGACGTAAAATAATTCCACATATATATATGTATCTGGAGAACTGGCTGAAATTCCAAATTATCCAAATAGCTAAAACAGAGGCACCCTATCTTAGTTCAAATAACAGAAGATAACAAATCATTCAGTTTCCATTTTAATGCTAATCTACCCAATTAGCACACAAACTAGAACATCATACCAAATTTAAAGTCAAATTTATAACACAAGATTAAAAGCACACACAAAAACTGATGTAGCAGGGAAAAGTGTGCATGGGTAACAAGACAAAAATATTACATGCATTAAGATAATTCTGGCTAGGGTCATGACAGATGGCCAAGCAGCCAGTAACAATTTTAATTTCTTGAAACGTTACAGAACAAAGCTATGTCAGAAACCTTGAGAAATTCAATTCAGCCCAGGAAATGACAAAGGAGAGAACATGAATCATTCCAGTACAGAAAGATTGTAGTTTCTATATTTAATCATCTTTGTTAGTGTCACATAATAACAGGCTATCTGTGATAACTATAGCATACCTTGCAGTTAAGAGTATTTTTAGGAATGTGCAAGTTTGCCTAAGCAATTTTCCTTGCCTGAAAAACATTGAGGAATTTCTGCAACATTCTTCAAATGAGCTAATTGTGTAAGGAAACCCTTTGTTGTTTTATAAATAGTGTGTCAGTTTCTGTCTATAGCAGTGGTCTTCAAAGTCGACAACCCTAAGGTATGTGGATTTTGATCCCAGAATTCATTAACAAGCATAGGAAATTCTGGGGGAATGAATGAATTGAAATCCACACATCTTAAAATTGCCAAGCTTAAAAAACATTGTCTCCTGCTTTTCTACCTTTGTCTTCCTTTTTGCCTACTTTAACTCTTGTTGATAAGGAAGGAAATGAGAAATGAGATAAACTTATCTGAAATTATTCTTACTAATAATGTACATTTCCTCTTCAAAATGTTTCAAAATATAATTAACAAAGAAAACAAATTTGCACAGCTTCAATTTTTCCAAGAGCAGGCAGCAGAGACTTTTGCTTTCGAAAAATACTACTTACCTCCAGCATTAAGGAATCGTTTTCCACTGTGGACAATCGGGTATTTGTCAGACAATCTTTTATCAGGCCATATCAAGCTATCTGCTGCAAATACAACTTTGTGATTAACTTGCTGGAATTTCTTCAATAATTCCTCAGGTCCTCCAGCAAATATAACATCATAGCTGAAGTTTGAAGAGAATAGAAAAAGTGACTGTTAAAAAAAAATCTACATTTTGATAGAAGCATTCAACACTGAAATAAAAGAGAACAATTCTACCTTTATAGTGTAAGGATTCAGGTGTAGTTCAGATGCAAGCTTTACATTTAGAAAAATGAGACAACTCTACTTTTTTTCACCTCATTCACTTAGCCTTAAATAGAATGAGGTTACTTCCAATTTTTCATTCAAAACAAGTCATGCTATTAAAAGAAATACATAGGTTAGTTTTTCATCTATTTGCTTCTGTCCATTTATCACTGCAGCCATTTTTCCTCATCTTAATGTATTTCCAATATAGGAGCCAGAAGGAGGAAAAAAATATTTTCTGAAAGAATTGTAACAAATAGCATGGGAGAGAGACCATTTACTGTGCTTTTCAGTATGTTCCTTCTACTGCTGAGACCAATGTGCAGAAATCCCCAACATTCCTCATAAGTTTTTCTTCTCCCGTAAATTTCATTTTTTTGCCATATTTTCCAAGCTCCTGAGAAACTCCATTCAATTCCCCATGGTGTGTTTTAGAGTTTACAGTATTGTTGGACGTGGTAGAACTGAAGCTGTTATCTTCTATTATACAATTTTCCCACATTCTGAAGCCTTTGTGGCGGAGTCTGAAACATGTCATGTAAGCCGTTATGTGACACCACACTTTATGAATGTATCATTTAGTAATGGAAATTCTAGTTGTATTACTATTGTAACCTGATGACTAGGAATATAATGTTTTGTAAATCTGCGGCTGCAACAATTTAAGAAAAGTACTCCTCTGTGCGCTTTACAAAACTTCTGAAGAAAAACATTCCTATAGAATCTGAGAAGCAACATAATTGCAATGGAATGTTGTCTTTCAATCATTTTCATCTTAAGAGTCAACATTATGTTTGCAAACAATTATATTAGAAATTTACAATTTGACATGATATCTCTGCAGAAATTTACACTCATGATATTAAATAACCCACAGAAATGTATGTTGTTCTGTGGCATCAGAATATTTCTTTTAATTCACCATGGAAAAAAGCCTACAAAATTGCCAGGATTTCTTCTGCAAACTCATTAAAATTAGAGAAGCATTAGAATACTGTTTCTCAACCTGGGAAACTTTAAGCTATGTGGATTTCAAGAATTCTGGAGTTGAAATCCACATAGCTTTAAGTTGTCCTGGTTGAGAAACATTGCCTTAGAATATGATCTAACAAATGAACCAGTCCTATTCAACCAAATCTTTACTCCAGCACCATTATGAT
Source organism: Oxyrhabdium leporinum (assembly GCA_032468155.1). NCBI lineage: Eukaryota > Metazoa > Chordata > Lepidosauria > Squamata > Cyclocoridae > Oxyrhabdium > Oxyrhabdium leporinum. The sequence continues at coordinate 42,961 of JANHFL010002932.1, read as the reverse complement.
ACTTGTGCTGTACTTTCTCTGCAAATGCAAATAATACAACAGCAACGATGAAATGTAGAGGCTGACTGTCTTTCCTTAAAATACAACATTCATTTTTTCATATCTATAACCATGGAATCATTGAATTAATTAATTACTGTATTTTTGTGTGTGCTTGTTTTATTCTATGTTATTCCTAACAGTCCCATTGCCACTCTTCAAGTCAGGCTTCAATCTTCTTGATCTCCTCTTCTCTACATTATCACAAAACAACTATATGGTAGATGCAAACACAGCATCTACAGTGCCCTGCAGTTTATGCGTTCAGTTGCTCAAGTGGATACCTTTTTTTATAATCTTGAATCAGAATTACAGAGCTATGTTTCTACCGTTTTAATCTTACACATTGCATTCTCTCACTGCTGCTCCAACTGTTTGAAATATTTCTGGCTTTTTAAATTTTCATCTTATACTTGTCCATGAAACAGAAAATGTAATTTTATTTTGAACCGGAAACAAACACGAGAGTGTCTCTAAAGTCCTGCCAAATTGTTCTGGGATAGCCATTGGCCACAACTGGCCAAAAACAAAAAGGGAATTGTATAACTCTTTGTGCTGTTTGGATTTTGGCTAAAACAAAAGCTGCAGGAATCTGGAACAATCTCATGGGGTAAGAAGGGCAAGACTATTACACATCCTGTCTCTGCTGTCCTCCCACAGCAACTCCCAATGTAACATATCCCAGTATTTACAATTCCCTCCAGATCTTTTCTTTCCCTTTTGCTGCAGTCAATGATTTTGGGAGGCATTCTTCACTTCCATCCCATGGCCTTCCTTTTTTTTTGCCTCTTCCCAGCTGCTATCATTCATTTTCCAGAATTGCACTTCCCATTGCCATCAATATTCTAATGCTTTTCTTTCTCTAAAATGTTAATGCTACAACCATTTCCCCCGTTTTTATTATACTGCTGTTATATTGTTTTGAAACAGTGATATTTGTACAGCATTAATTAAAACTACTAACATTCCATTGTTTTGATAAAGTATTAGAAATAAAAGAGAAAGAAATGTTATTAATTATAAGTATAACATTGATATTACCTGCATTAAATTACCTGACTTTTTCATATGCTATTTAGTATAAGATAAAAAAAGAAAACTGCTGCAAATCAATCCAAGGATATTTTTTCAATGTTATAAAGCATTAAAGCTGAGTGACTTTTTCCCAGTTGTTATTTCCCCTCTCTACTATCTTTAGATATAAACTGAAGCAAGTTATGATATATAATCTTCTGAACTCTTTAAAGATAAGTAGTTAAAATATAAATGCCTATTGAGTGCTGCTTCAAATCACAAACACTTATTTGGTGAATTTAGGGTAATCTTTTTCCAGTATAATTCAGAGTAAATGTTAAAGCTTTTAAATCAGAGTATGTTACTTAGGTTCTTAAAGAGTAAAAATAATATAGAACCATGAAACTAAAATTGAATATACAGGCAGTATATGATCCTATTATTACAATGGTTGGAATCATAAGTTTCATTTAAAAACTGAAAAGAATCTCAAAAATCAAATAACTTTCATTAAAATTTTCTTTTGAAAATGCACTAATTGAATGTAGAATATGTTAAGTACAAGGAATATTCTGAATAGACAACAACTAAACATGTACATTGCTTTGCTCACCCAGGGTCTAAGAAATGTATCAAAATGAGATTTAACGTAGGGTTAGATCTTGAACCAGAAACTGGGACATCATAAATTCTATGAAAACTGGCTGGATTACTTTCACTACAATTTTACTATAGTCACCTCTCTCTCAGTCCAACTGCCTTGAGTTGTACAAAAATAAAGGAGGATATTCATCTATAAATAAAAAGCGACCAGAGTTCTGTCAAAGAATGAAAAGCTTTCCAAGTTAATCACTAAAATAATACCTAAATTATAACAATTCCTTAATTATAACCACTACAAAGATGCCCAGGGTTGGGTTTGCTAACCCCCTTTTCCTTGAAAAAGCCTGGTTGAGAAATTGATATATGATTCATCTAGCTATTTCCAGTTTCATGTTTACACACTAAAACATATTCTTAGTAATTAAGATAAAAGAAAAATGTAAACTTATTTGGACATTTAGAGAAAACATGTCCTTCATCATATGAATGAGGAAAGAAATGTTCTCAGTATTTTGCCCTTATTAACAACTCAGTATAGAACTTGAAGTCATTTTAACAGAGTAAAATAGAGATCTTGGACCTTTCCTAATCCAATCCCAAGTATTTGCATATATAGGATAGGAGGTTTCACATGTACCACTAAAATAGTCCTATGTGGCCAGGAGTCCTATAGTTCCAGCTATATTCTGAAGACTAGAAATGTTTTCTATAATTCAGGAGTAAGAAGTGTTTTATGCTGAGGTCTGTACTTTTGAACAGAATGTCAGAACCTTCAGTTCAAAAAGTGCACAGACTAATACAAACCCTGGGTTTCCATAAGTTTATATTTCATTAACATCCAGTTCATTTTAAGAGTTAATATTATCCTTCTTCATTAATTTCATAACTCACCATCTCACATTAAACCCTCAACTATGGAAAACTTTGAGAGTTTCACTCAATACTTGGAATGAATTCAGCACTAAGAGAGAGAATGTTCTCTGTTCTCTAAGGACTGACTAGGTTTTTAGCTTTCAGCACAAACTGATGTGCCTCACAGATGTTACTATTTAAAACATGTATTACTTTGCAGAAACTCTATTCACATCTGGATATTTATTTCTGTAAAAAAAACTTTAAATGGTATTCTAAATCTGGACACTTAGTTCAATGTATATTGCTGGAAAAAATATTGATAAAGTATTGCTCTTCTAGAAATTACAATAAATTAAAATGAAAAGGTACAATATACACATTGTCAGAAATGTTTGTAAATTGAAGTGTAAACCATTTTTTAGAATAAGATATTTAAACATTTTGTTTATGTTCCAAAAGACAGAGAGAGAGAGAGACAGAGAGAGAGAGAGAGACAGAGAGAGAGAGAGAGGGACGGAGGGAGGGACGAAGGGAGAAAATAGACAGACAAAGATGGTCTCTATTTTCTTTTCAGAATGTCAAAAGCATTTATTTACATCATGGGTATAAAGGGGAGTTTCTACTGTCTATCTCCCAGGATCAGTAATAATCGCTAGACTCCAAGTTTAAACTGTGCAAGACAAGTTCATAATCCTTCTAGAACCTGAAATACAAGACAAAATGCAGCCATTATTTTGCTCATTAATTTTCTTTTCTTTTTAAAAAAAGATAGCTAATTCCCCCTTCCATGGGTTTTAATCAGCAAAGGAAATCATAGCAATGATCAACTAAAAAAATACAATTCATAGGTAAATTTCATTAGCTATTTCATTGTACTCGTACAATAACCTAAGATTTATCCTAACTGTGACTAAACAAATATGTGTCTTCTACATAATAAAAGATATCAATAGAGACCGGAATTCATAGTCGTTCTATAGTCATCAAAATTTATTTATTTCTGTCTTTTAGAAACAGTGATGCATAACAATGGAAAATATAACTACCTAACTACAAAATTCACATTTATCTATCAATTTAAAATGGCATATAATGGCAATTCAGGCTCCTCAAGAATTCCAAACTTGGACACTATTTATTTCTCCTGTCTGTTGCCAAAAACTTTCCATAAACTGCTCAGAGTCTCTTAGGTAAGATGGACGGTATAGAAATGTGATAAATATATAAATTTCACTGCATCTTTCTGTAGAATGCTCATTGATTTATCTAATGTTATATTGTTTGTAAGCAGCCCAGTCACTGAGAATGAGTGGCTGCCATATAAATCTAATTAACTACTAATTCCAGAAAATTTTCCCAGGCCGAGTTCTATTCTCTGCTCCTTTGTTCTCAAGACTTTTTAAAAAACAATAACTTTCTTTCTAAAGAATTTCTTCATGATATCTTTTGTGTAAAGCCTTGGTATACCTTTCTACCATGACACATAAATGGCATGGAATAATATGCAAGACCACAAAGAAGGGAAATGCATACATGTGTACATGTGATCCTTGTACATCATATACATAAACTATAGTCACAAGCTGCTGGGTGGCTTTACTCTCCATTTCTCCAAAAAATTCTGACTGGCATGCATGTTTTGATCATAGCAAGCAATATTCTAATAGCTAAGGATTAAATGGATGCTCTACTATTTGGATCAGAAAAGATAGCAACAATTAATTATATCAATTATGGGGAATAAGTTTGCAACAGTAACAAAGCATAACATATAAATAAACCAGAAGTAGGATATCAAGTACAGTATATTAAGTAACAGAAAATGCAACATCAAAAGACTTAGAATTGGAAAATAAAGATATTTCAGATTATTAAGAGTTGGCATCATATACTTATTGAAAATAGCAGTTTTGTAATACCTGTTAACAAGCTATGATTCTTGTAAAAGGGCATATAATGAACTTAGATTAGAAGTTTGATGAACGGATAAGTGAAAATAAGTAAATGGTAAGGGTAAATTACTTCTGTAATCCTTTCCAGAAAAGCACATGATTCCGTTTTTAGAAGTTGAGCGTGACTTGAGGAGTTTTATCTTTTAAGAGCTACTAATCCTATTTGGAGCATACCAGACAGAGGTGCTGTTTTACAGAAGGAAAAGAAAACAGATTCTTTTCATGTTCTAAATGTATGGCAGGAATTTGGAGGGGAGAGGAGAGAATATATATATAGCTACTAAAGTAGGTTTCTAAAAACTTTCACTGTCACACTTTCCCCAACTTTTGGCAGAAGGATGAAAGAAAAGAAATTTGCTCTTGGATTTTTTCTGTTTCCAAAAACCGTCTGGTTGATGCTACAAACAACTCTTTGGGCAAGTTGGCCAAACCAGAAACTGAGATAAAGAACAATGCAAAATAAGGAATAGGTGACAGAGAGACAAAAATGGCAGCTGGCTCAGAGTTACATTTTTCCTTTTTCCAAAGGTGAAAGCAGAAATGTTAAGCGGATGTGACATGATCCAGATGCAACCCAGAGCACAGCTTTCCAGACAGTATTTTCTTCACCACAAAGCAGAATGACCTAATGTTATTCTGCTGGCTTCTTCTCCCCTTTCTCTGTCCCAGAAAATAATCATCCAGACTATTTGTTAAAGTAGTCACAAAGCAGTCAGGCAAAAAAAAAGGATATGTTGGGATAATCAGATTGCTTTTGTTAATTTGTTCTAATTATTTCTTTTTAATTAGTCCAGAGGTTAACTATGTGCTGACCACTTAACTTCCCTAAAAGTAAAAAAATATATTAACAAAAAATGTTTTAACAAAACAAAGGTAAAGAGGGACACTTAAATCCCCTTCTACATTTGTGACCCTTAAAATTAAACACACTTTGCATTTCTTCAAAATATCAATGACAAATACTAAAATTCTTGTCTGACCCTACGATACAATCCTTCTTGTTATAGACTTGTAAGAAATAAAAGTAGTATCAAGGTTCATGACTCAGTATCTGATTTTCCATTTCAAAAGGTTGGAAAGTTGCTATTATCTAGCAACAGTTTCTATGCATTTAATATTACAAGTTAAAAAGACATGTTGTCCAATCTTCTCTGACAGAAAGGACTAACTCATACAAGAAGAAGGAGATATACAATTCTGGGCTACATTACTCCTAAAATCTTAATAATCTCTTTGACATCTGAAAGAATATAACTGCAACAGTCTTCGACAAAGTTTTATATCTGTAAGTTCATTTGAAAATAAACTGGATGTAGAAAATAGATTCTATCTCTGTTCCTTAAAAGAGACTTGGGCAGCAGAAAAGATCCAGCATCATGCAACAAAACTAACAATGTTAAGACTTTCCCAATGACTAAAATATGAAACCCAAAAGAAGGAATTCTTCTTACCAGTCCACATACATAACCACCAAATCTTCCTGATCAGCATATGTCTCCAATGCAGATTTTATCAGACGTACTTTCTGGCCTCCACCAATAGAATTTGGTCCATTTCTTCCTTTCCACTTTTCAGTTTTGCCTAAGACCTAGAAAGAGAAATAAAATGGTTTTTATTTTTATTTTTTTGGGGGGAGAGGGAGGATTATTAAAATATATATTGCTATCATGTCAGTAGTTAACAGAAACACTGACAACTGGCTGTGTCAATGTCAATTCTGAAGCTGATCTGGTCGAAGCCATCTGGAGCCTCAGTGCTGCCACAATGGAGCTGAGAGATAGGGAAGGGGGGTTAGAGATAGCTGGGCTTGTGTAATCAAAATAAAATACTTTCCCCTGGGAACCAAGGATGTTCTCACACCTGGGCAGAGGAAGGAGTGATGTCACCAAACCTGCAGACGCTGCCATAATTGGGCCATGTGACTGATTGTTTGGATTTGAAGGAAAACGTTTTAGTTTTAATTAGGTGAAAGCCAAGGCGCCCTTCAGAGTTGGTTTTCACCAGATATGTGCCAATATGATATTTCCAATAAAGCTATTCTTTGAGGCATTATCTGGCCTCAGAGTTTTTGCTTGCGATGGATCTATTACTTGGAATCCTGACAATCAGATCCATAGCTGCTCTGGTTTTATCCAGTTCTACTTCAGAATTTTTCCTAAACCTGCCAAGGATTGAATGTGTTAAAGTCAATCAAGATAAATTTCACACTGTTTTTCAACTTGAGTGTTTTGATTCAGGTGACATAAATTATACAATACTTCTACCTATATCTATTTTTCATAGCCATTATTTTTAGTTGTGCACAACAGATACAATTATTATTTTTTTAGTTTTAGTAGAAATAGGGTTTCTAGGCCCAGTCTTGAAAGTAGACTAAATCTGAGTTTGGTGCTCTCTTATCTTGGTTGTTTGCTTGCAGATGTTTCAAAACCTATCAACTGTAGTGATTCATTTAATGGCAAAAAAATGATGTGAAATGGGACATTACTCACTTAACTGCTTTGCTTAAGCAATGGAAATTTGGTGTTAATTTGTGGTCATAAGACTTATACAGATATAAGTCTTATACATTACCTGTATAAGAAATCTTACCAACTTGGAATAATAATAATAAAACAGTCTCCAATTTCTTTTCCCCAGGTCTAAGAAACTTACACTCCTACCCTTATCCATTCTGTACCATCATTCTGTTTAGAGTGGCCTTCTGCCCATGTCACAAAGTATTTGCCTACAAAAATTCACGGAATATTATATTATATACAACAGAATATATTCTATTCTATTCTATTTTAAGAGTTGTAAACTCCCTCCCCCTTGCTGTAAGATAATGCTATTTGTAACTTCATGTGAAAGATAAAATGGGGAGAGTTACTATATGGTTAAGAATATTCTCTCATATTGAAGACTGGTGTCATTAGTTACTGTAGTTTGGGATACAGAAAATTTATGAGTAGTGAAATGCTGGCTTAATATGGATTAACTTTAGAGGACATGATATTTCAAAAAGTGTATATATGCATAATAGGCTTCACTTTAACTTTTCTTTTTTAAAAAAAAGGATAATTGACCCCTGACTCCACTTGTGTTAAAAGAACTGATTGATATTCACTAACTTTTAGAACATATGCCTCAAATTAAAATAGCAAAAATTGCAAAAGAACCAAAAGTAAGGAGTAGACTGAGAAAAAATGCTCCTTTCTATGCAAATCAGGAAAAAGCTTCTGGTGCTTTATCTCTATTTTTTACATTGCACTAATGCCTTTAAAAATGTCTAAAAGCCTAAATATGTTTTTACACTATTGTAGCTAAAGTACTTTCATAATACTAAACTGCAGAATATTCGATGACTTTTACATGATCTGATATTTACTGAAGTGGCTAGTTGGAATTTAAAAAATTGAGAGGAGATCACGGTTTTAATAGGTACAAAATATTAGAACAAATATGGTCTTTCTGTCTTCTTTAGTCCTTTTGATAGTGATTACAAAGCTTTTTTCTCAAGCTAGTAACTAGGTATGGGCTAGAGCTTATAAACTGATGGAAACAGTCAATAGAGTTAGGTGAATCAATTATTCTCTGCACAGATGAACTCTGTTCTTTCAGTCTTAAATATGTCACATTTTCTCCTTTTTAAAGAGATTCTTGACACATGTATAAGTATCTTCCAGAGTGGTACGGTGGCCTAGAGGTGAAACTCTCGCCTCACAATCAGGAGGCTGTGAGTTTGATGCTAGGTAGAGGTAGATATTTCTCTCTGTGGGCACAATCAGAATATATCTATTGAACAAAACTCCCCATTGGTGACAGGAAGAGCATCTAGTCAGTAAACACTCTGCTAGCTCCATTCAGTTGCCCAGACTCCATCCCACAAGGGATTATGGTGTCATTAAAAGATGATGATGTATAGGAATCTTCCACTTGATCAGTTGTTGCCTTATTTTAAAGTTACTAAACCATGACTATGTTGAAGTCTTTTAAGCACATAATTTTGAAGCATATGCCTAGGCTGCTCATAAAAAAGAGTTTACTGGCAACACAACATAAAGCACAATCCAGTTTCCACTCCAAATTTTCAATATCTCCACAATACTATGGGTAAAAAGTTTTTGTTTTAGATCAAAGGAAAGCTGATCTAAGATCATGTCCTCAATATCTTGGTAATATTCACTTTTAAATGATGGTGCTAAAACTAAAGAGATCATTATTATTATATGTGTATTGACTAAATCAGAGAAACAAGTATCTTACTGAATCCAGGAGCCAGAATAAAACCATCAAATCAAAAACAAATTGCACTGAGATGGCAAGAGGTGATATTGTTAATATGGAATTATGGAATAAGAGAATATTTTGGAATCATAACAGATGCAAGCACCATGAAGATAATTGAGTGGAAACCGAAAGAGGTAACATTTACAGACTGTTAAAAATCTTGCCAACATTTCAGTCTATAACTCTTTGAAACTGTTTCCTAAACTGAATAAAAGACTGCATCTGGAAGATTAAGACCTAGGCAACACTAACAAAGTGCTAAAGGAGAGAATAATATTGAGCTGGCAAACACACGCAGCACATGACAACAGAAAGATTTTCTGATTTCATTCTATGTTTTCATTTTAGCATAGTATAACCTAATGCATAAATTCCCCATATATGTACATGTGTATATACACAGAGTGGAAATTGTCTGCAAGATCATAAAGGGCAAAATGAACACAGAATACCTTTACTGTGTAGTTGAAGTGATTTGCTGATTGCATAAATCGGTGGAAGCCATCTGTTTCCTTGGTTGCAATAGTTAGAATTAAAAGCTTATCTAGTGAAGGAAAAAAGAGAAGACATTTGTTCCTGATTGATGAAATAAGGTAGCTGAAAAATAAGAATAACTGTGAAGTTGGCTAAACTCATCAACATCTCATGTAATAAAACAAATCTTCATTTTCATCTTCAATCATAACAGTAAACTAAGTTAATTTGTTTATCAGAAGCTCAGACTTTAAGAGATTGACATAAACTTGGCTGTTAAAAACAGCATAAACGAATACTATTGAATGGAAATGCGATATTATCAATTACTATCTAAATGGTAGTTTTGTTTAATTATACAAATTGTATAATTTATAATTAGGATGAAATGCAATTCAACAACACACTTCATTATAAAGATTGGAATGAAAACTGTCAAGTCTGTTTCAAAAGCTGGCTTATGGAAAACATCTGTCTAAATGAATTGTCAGTATCCAATTACATGGGATGGAAACCATTACAAGTTCAGGCCAGATTTATAACTTGGCCTCTACGGCATACCACTGCTAATCAAAATTCTTCAAAATGTTCATACTCACAATAAAAATGTTTATATATTCTCTGAATATCTATCTATCTATCTATCTATCTATCTATCTATCTATCTATCTATCTATCTATCTATCTATCATCCATCCATCCAAACACACACCCACACCCACACAAATAAAGTCATTTAGAAGCCATTCAAATTAACGGGAAAAACTATATATATATAGTTTATAGTTTATATATATATATATTTACTTTAATAGCACAAATGAGAAAACCCATTCTGAGTGGTTTCAATTTGAATGTTACTGACAATTAGTCAATAATGGATTTCTACCTCAGTCTATTATTTTAAATGCCTCACCACTAGTACTGGTTATAGAGAGCCAATTTGGTGGAATTATTAATGTATCAGGCTAGAAATCAGGAGATTGTGAGTTCTAGTCCCACTTTTGGCAAAAGCCAGCTGGGGGGCCTTGAACCAGTCACTTTCTTTCAGTCCTAGACAGGAGGAAATGGCAAACCACTCCTGATTTTTTTTGCCAAGAACATGTCTAGGCAATCAGATACAATTGAACCAAAGGGAGAAAAACAGTACTAGTTACATTTCAGCATGGGGAAAATATTTGTTAGATACGGCATTATTTACAGGTGTTGTTACTATTTTTTTAAAAATACTAGTGAATTGAAAGTTGCAGTATAACAACAAATTCCCTTGTGAACTATAGAACAATGCAGTGATGAAGCTACTTCTTTGTTTGCAGAGCAAGAATTATGAAACTTGTGAAAGAGAAAACCAGAAGTATAGTAATCTGGAAAAATAAGATTGCATATGACTAATACAAATTGAATCTCACAGTAGCAGCAAAATTATTTCCATTCCATTTTGAATAATTTGTGGAAATGATGAAACTTTGATATACTGTATATATGACTTTTGTTTGGAGGGACTGCAAGTTCAATTTATTTCTGGTATTCTAAACGAACTCCTGGTCTTACGATTTCTTTAATGGAACTTATTTTACATTAGATTCTAGTTAAATCATCATCATCATCCTCTTGCAAACCAAAAACCTGCTTCCTCCTGTTTTATCTTACCAACCGTCTTCCAAATATTCAAGCAATGGGATCTAAGTGTGAGATACAAGTAAGAGATGTGTTTTCTGCAACCATAGGAACACTCCTTTGCCCTAATCACCTGATAGCAAAAACATCTAATTGTTTAGAAATATTCTACTTCACTCATTATGAGAAATATTTTGCTTCTTTCTGTATCACTAGATTAAACTAAGTGTTCTCTAGCTTTTAGCTCATTCTGGTTCCTTTTAGTGTTCAAATTCTCATCATTTTAAGGAAAATCAAAAACAAAAGCATTTTCCCATTATTTCAAACGCATCTGAAGTTTTCGGCTATTTGTCACTTTCCCCTCTTCTCATGAGAAGCAATTGTTTGGAGCACTTGTGGGCAATCTGTATTAGTTGGTCCCAAATGGGATCAGGAAGAGCTGGTCTTTTCGCCAGCAATTCATTTTGCTACAGTTGTTGGCTTCACTTCAGTTCACCATTTCTTCCCTGGAAATCATGCTACTTATGTAGTAATTAAAAAAGACCACATTTTCCGTAATGAAAATGAAATGCTGGGCTGTTTTGTTTGAGCAAGATAAATGATAGCCTACAGGAAATTAACACTCTTCTGACAATAAGTCTTCAACAGATTTATATTACATTTAATATATGGCCATTTATAGAACTTTTTTTCTTTTTACATCCTAAAATGCAGTTCTGTAATCCATTCAAGATTTCAGTCATTGTCTTTTTCAATAATCATTAAAATTATTCTGTTTTCAAAACATGTGGGATTAAATAGAAACTTAGTGGACACTTTGAAAATGCAAGTTATAGGACTGTATTGCATTACAAATCTTAATTTAGTGTAGCTAACATATGGAATATGTATGCTTTCTTTTTAGACCTTTTTTAAAGAATTTTTATACTTATGCAAGTTGATTATAAATTATTACACCAACTTGAAGACCCGCTTTGAACCAAAAGTTGACTTCTTCTTCAAAAAAAAAGAGTGCTCTGCATTCTTTACCTTACAATTCCTTTCCAAAGTAAAGATTTATAAAGGTTAGCACCATGCACTTTTCATGCATTCTTAGCTTTCACAGGAGAAAATACATGACTGAAGTAAAAGAGGTCATCAGGTCATGGATAATATAAGTCCAAGCACCAACTGCAGGAAAAGGAATGGGAAAGACATCTTCTGCTTATAAATACCCCTGATGCATCTGAATGGACCCTGAGAAAACCAATAGCTCACTTAAGGTGGACCTTAGCCAGACCCAACCAAATAGTTCTTATACTCTAAGGCATGAAACATTTTAATTATATTATACATGGATAGCTGACATTACTATAGTTTTACACTGAAATTAAATGTTTACAAGATTTACTGAAACATATACTGATAAACTACTTGCTCATTTGAGTAGCAATTACTGGCACACAGTGTAAATTGCAAATTACTGTATTAATATTCAAATGTCTTTCTAGTGCCTAGCCAGTTCACGAAGAGTAACGGGATTTATATATTTCCCATTCCCATCCTTCCTCCTGCCCACTATACCAAATGACATGTCATCCAGGCATTGTGGTTACACACAACCAAGCTATTTTGAAAGGAAGGAACATTTTTTGTAAGCTGGGCTTAAAGAAATCTGAATGAGAGAGGTATGCACAAAGCCCAGCAATTTGTCCAATATGTACAGAAGATTTTCAGTTGCCAGGGGTATGGATTTAGATCGAAAAGCTGTTGTTCTGGGATGGTTTCCATAAAACAATGCATTTACATTGGATAATCAGAATGCTGTAAAATAACTAGTTCTTGCAGATCTTATTCAATCTGGGAACAGTAAGAGATAACGTTATGAAGTTAGATTTTTACAAATATTATAAGGCACGATAGGAATGATTACCAATGTTAAATGCACTTTGACACTAATCCGGTTTTCTCAGCAGGCAAGACATAATGCAAAAATTAATCTAAAATTAACATTAGTTTTCCACTGCTTCTTATCCCATTCTTTTTGGATTATTATTATTATTATTTTGAAATCCAATTGTTGAAAGTTAGGCTAATACAATGCATGGAGCCCCTGGCACAGAAATTACAACTTTTGAAAAATATAGTGGTAAAACGAGCTAAAACATCTGCACTAACTGCCAATCAGTTACAGAACCATATTCAAAGTACTAATATTAGAGTATAAAATTCTAAACAATTTAGGCCACTTAACCATTTTGCTTTTGCTAAAAAAATTATATGAACATGTCTGTCAGCTCTTCGTGACAGTCCAGACAGAAAGCAAAAGCCATGGGCGCTGCTACATTTATTGCAAGGTTTACAGTAAAAGAATCTTGTGTTGAAAGAAATATCCATCTGGTTCAGTTCCAAACCTGGAGAAAGACACTGGAGATAAAATGGAGGCTGGATGCTAATTGGAAAGAGGGTCCATTTATTGATGAGGTAAAACTACCAAACACACATGATTCTGGGTAGCTGACCACATGGAGTTGACAGTGAGGGGTTTTTATACCTTCTTTTGAGCTTTGCACTTGAACTTCCTGATCCTGTGCAAGAACATGCATTCTATTGGCTGTTGTCAGAATCCCATGGTGCCGTGTTCAAATCTTAGGAGTTTGTCTGAGCTAAGCTCTGTTGAAGTTTGCCTGATGCAATGAAGGGGCTTGTTGGGCAATTTCTATTGTGGCTGAGGGCTAATTTACCTTTGTTCAGACCTTGCTGCGGGAATTTTTGCCTATGAATAGAGATACCTATCTCTTTATCTCTTAAGTGCTGACATCTGCTGTGGAAGGTGGGGGCTGCTTTCCAAGAGCATGTTTCTCCATTTCTCATCCAGGGAAATATTCTGCCCTTATAATTTTTCTCAAAATATTTCATTCTTCTGGGACAGGGGTGGGTGCTAACTTTCTATAATTGCAAGTCTGAAAGCACTTCTCTCTACCCTTGTCTTTGCTTCCAATAAACTAGGGAAGGTCCTTTCTGACACTCTTTAGCCACCCCTTTCCTACTGTGGGCTGAGACATCTCTTACTAACCATTGTCCTGGCTGAGGCTCTTTCTCTATCTCCCAACCCATTACAATGTCCATGAAACTTCCAGAAGTCAAGCTGGTTTTGAAGTGGCCTTTACATTTTTATCTTTAAAAATGTAACTGACCGAGGAGGGGTCAGTTTTTTCCTGGTCTTATTCTACTGGCCACAGTTTAGAGTATGAATGAGTGTGTCTTCTCCACAGTATCCTGTGGAATAATCCTGGCCATGTTCAAGTGCCTCTTCAGTCCATTTCCTGCACACCTTTGCTCCTTCATCCACCAGCTTTAAATGATTGTGTGGCTCTTCTATAAAGTATTCTGATGTTTATAAATAAAATTTAAAAATCTGCACTAATGAATATAGTTTATCCAAGTCATGGTTTTTAGAGCTGGCCCAAATCCTATACACATACCAGTACTGGCATAAGTATTCTTTGTGCTATATCTAGGTAATTGGAAGAAAAAAATACCCAAAGGTTGTTGGCACCTCCAGTTACTATTAGGAAAAACTGTGAGGTCAACTCTTGAGATAAACGGCTGTACTCAGAAGGTCAATGTGTCTTTGTCAAAGGAGGCAGGCCTTCCCCCTCTCAGGCATGTAAATGTGTGGAGTTAAAGAAAAATAAATAACCTCCAGTTCTCAAATGAACACTGCAATTACTTAGAAACTGGCAATTTAGAGTCCACATAATAGGCATGTACATACTCCCTCTAATTGAACTAAACAAATCCATATGTGCAAGAGGCAAACTTGTGTTTTCATAACCCTTTATGCTTTCAAAACCCACATTCATAAAATCACAAAAATAACACAGAAATGAAACAACGTTGTCTATGGAGGGGGACCTGATCCATTCATCAAACTACTCTCAACTATCAGAACCAAATTTCCACTATTAATAAGGTATGCATTTTGGTAAGGCACTGCTGAGTAGTAATACTCTCCCCATGTCAAATATGTCGAATTAAATATGTAGTCAGGTATTTCATGATTATTTCAAGCATATTAAAATATTGAGCAGGAGGAGCAGGAGATTTGATCCAAACATTTGTATCATAGGTTTCCTGACAAACACAAGAACTGTGAGATGAAAACTGAAAAAAAACATTTCTCTCATAACCACTGTAATAAGACTCATTGCCAATGGACAGTCCAAGTTCTTGTATTTATGGCACTGTAATTTCCTGCAGTACAGAGAAGAATAAACTAGTAAGAAAGAGAATACCACCAGTGATTTTATAAAAAATGCCACTTGGTCAGAAGCAGTTCCATTTTCTGTTCCCAATTTCCTCAATAAATCCATCTAAAATAGAAAATATCTGCATTTATGGCCCACAGTCTCTACATTTATGGCAAACTGGAAGCTCCTTATATTATTATTATTATTATTATTTAATTAAATTTATATACCGCCCCATTCCGAAGACTCGGGGCGGTTCACAACACTA
>JANHFL010002932.1:0-27535 GCA_032468155.1 Oxyrhabdium leporinum | reverse complement strand
CCCTTTAAAAACCCCTCAGTCAGGAAAGGCTTGTCGGAAGAGTAGGGTCTTCAGCTCCCGGCGAAAGGTCTTCAAATTATAGACATTTTGCATGAATGGAAAAAATGCACTTATGACTTGTGGTTTTATAATTAGAAAAAAAAAGATAATAGAAATGTACTTCTTTATAATCATAGGGTAAGAGAAAATTTGATAATGGTACTTAACAAAAATCAGAAGCTTCTTTTTTCTTCTTTTGCTCTTTCCTACATTCCTTCCTTCACTTTCATCCCTCCACTTTCTACTAATTTGTTAATTTTAATGTTCCTTATAAAACTTTAATACAATTTATTTTGAAAAGTAATCCATCTAAAGCAGAGGCAAGTAATGGGAGCACTACCACACTTCTCTAACTCTTTAATTGTTGTTTCTTTGATTTAAAAAAATATAAATGAAATATATCAAAACAAAATGTAGAGTTTAGAAATATCCTTATTTTCAAAAATTTACATATATTCTTTTAGAATAAGAAAATTGTATGTGCCTACAAACAGCCAACCCAATTTATTTTTCTGATCATCTTTCAAGATTTATAGTTAATTCAGAGCTTGTGATGTGTTTTCAACCAATTCATGTTTTATTTCATTGAACTGAACAAAGATATGGCATATTGATGTATAAGTGATAAAGAGAAACAATTTTCCATTTAGTATATTTTCTCATTCCACTGTATACTGTATTTTACATTCCCAAATGGTAAGTATATATACATTTCATTATTGCTCAGTGACTCAGCATTTAGGAAACACTTAGCAAATGGCTTGAGTTATAGAAAGTGAGGAAAGTTTATTGTCCTTAAACCCTCTTTTTACAAGGCCAGCTGTTTAAATAGCAGCAGGCAAATATGAAAACCCAGAGAATATTTTAAATTACTCTCTAGCATCCAATTTGTTCACTTTTTGAGCAGATTAGCTACTGCTCTTCCATGATACTTGACCTCCTTTGTGTATCACTTCCTCTAATTCACCCCAGTAATATATGTTGTATTTTATTGTATATTAACAAAACCACATGATATACTAAACTTCTAGAACTGGTATGAACATTTTATAGACAAGAATACAAATCAATTTTCAAATTCCATACAATATTGCTAAACCAAGAAATTAACATTTGCAAAAAATAATGAAGCAAATAAGCATAGTGATATGCTTGCATGTAGTTGTGGGTTTATTATTAACCACACATTTTACTTGTCTGAAGTGAATTATTTTGTAGAGGAAAACACTCTCACAAGACAAAGTTACACATTAAAACTGATGCACTCTACACTTCTCTATTTTTATTAAAGTTCCCAAGTAATTGCTTCATGCTACACATCTCTTCCTAACATGAGCCACATTTATTATAGTTTTGGGGCATTTTTTTAAACAAGAGAAACATGTGCTATACAAGTTCATTTTTTTCTGACTCTGAGGATGAGAGCAGGGCATTAAAAAAACTATCCAGCAAAATAATTTGTTTTGACAGGAAGCTGAACTAGTATGTCAGGACTTGAACAGTCAATAAATTTGGGATATGCTCCATTGTGCATGTGTCCTTTATAAGCTCTATTTCTGGCAGTGCATTTTAGCAAATGTAGCATGCATAGTATTTAAATGTTGGTTACAAGTACAGCAACAAGTTACAGCCACTATTATTTACTCTATTCAAGAATTACTCCTATGTGTACAAAGAGTAGTTGCATGAATGAGGCATTATTCTATCTATTCGTGGTCCTATCAGCTTTTCCCACTCAAAGCAGAAGTAGCAGCTCCTTCCCCCTCCCATTTGTTTTGCTTTTTTCTTTCTCACTAGATCTACTGACAAAGCTGAAGGACTGAAATATTTAATAAGTGGACCACAATTGGCCCTAAGGTTACAACCCCCCTCCCCTTTTTATCTTTTTTTGAGATTTCTGCAGAAATCTGGTCATGCATTGATGAAAACCAATAGCAATGATTATCAGCAAAGATTACTCCCCATCATTCTAAAAAAGGAAATTCATAAAAAATAGTCTCACAAACAGATGACTACACTAAAAGTAGAAGACGACAAAACTCCTTCAAAATTGGAAAAATGGAAAATCTTTTCTTAAAAATCTTTGACATTCTTATGTCCAATTTGTGTTACTAGTGCCCCAAATCTTATTGGAACAGAAGATGCCTTCCTCTTCTTGAGGAGAGCTGCAGAACTTCCAGGGAAACATCATTTTAACTTTATCGACCATTTGGCCATAGTGAGGGCTTGTACAATGGTGAAGTCTTTCTATGGCTGATATGATTCTACCCAGCAGAACACTCAACTGTGATATGCAAACACATCATACGTCTGGCAGGTTTTTAAATCCTGCCCAATGAATGCCTTCTTGCATTCTAGGCAAGCAGTACATCCTCATGGTTGGACTTAATCCAACACTGAGGAATCCCTCTTCCAATCTATTTTTTCCCTCTCCAGATCTAAGATATGCAAGGGGCTTTCTTTTTCTACTTTCCTGCTGTCTTTTATAATTCCTGCATATTTTACTTCATTCCAGGCAACTATAAATCTCCTTTCTCCTTTCTTCATGTCTCCTCCAGTCTAGATAGAGCCACTGTTACATGCTGACTCAGTGTAGTCTCCTATCTTTTCACTGTGGGGTAATTTGTGAGTTAACTTTTTGTGGCTTTCAAACCAACAAACAAAAAGAAACCCACCCTGATATTTTGGTTCTACTTTGCCTGTCCACTATCTAGGAGAAAAAAACTTGTCCTTTTGGAATTACTATTAATTTTGGAAAATGAATTGCACTGTGTCAACAACAACCTGTCAGTCAACAATCAGATCTTTATCTCCGACCAATCCAAAAGAAAGACTGGTAGAAAAAAAACATGTCAGTAAGATTTAGATAAGCTCAGAACATGAATAGCACAAAATGAACCCAATTTCTCATTGAGCAAGCTCAACAAGTCACAGCATGAAACTTGGCCATGCAAAGCATAACAACATCTACAGCTATGTCATTCAATTAAAATAGAATCAAAATAGATCAACCTGGTCTGTTCAACAAAAAAGAGTAATATAAATAGATCAACAAAATGAGCAATGCAATAAAACATGAATCAGAATATTAACTATTAACTCTGGGCCAAAATGGTGTAAGTAATCTCTCTTTCCAATGTTATGAAATTTACCCTTCTTACGCACCTGATAGTAAAATGTTAAAATGTCATAGTTCTACAGAAAATCGCCTCATAGTACTTAAGATGAGTAAGATATCTGGCTGCTTGGAAAACAAAAACAAAAATATGTCAAAATAATACGTTCATGCCAAGCTGCAACACCAGGGTAAAACACATTGTCACATTCCACAATCAAAGCTGCATATTCATGATGATAGTCCTGCAGTCTCCTGTAAGTCTAAGTTGGAATGTGAATATTCCCCAGTGCAAGTCATCAACATCTATAGGATTTATGGTCAAGAAAGTGTATCCATTACAGCCTTCAATCTTAAGGTAGTTTCCCCTTCTGCAGATGTTCTTTATGCAAGATAAACGTATTTACACTTTAAGCCATATTATGAAAAAAATAAAGCATTCCCTTTAGTAGTTTTTTACTACTTTAAAATGTACCCAAGACTCTGGAGAGAATTGTTATTGGTTCTGGAAGAGTCTTTAAATGGAATTGAAATATTAA
Source organism: Oxyrhabdium leporinum (assembly GCA_032468155.1). Classification (NCBI taxonomy): domain Eukaryota; kingdom Metazoa; phylum Chordata; class Lepidosauria; order Squamata; family Cyclocoridae; genus Oxyrhabdium; species Oxyrhabdium leporinum. The sequence continues at coordinate 23,842 of JANHFL010002932.1, read as the reverse complement.
TAGGCAAATTAAAAGAATTTAGGCAAAAACAAATGGTTAAGATACTATTTTTTCTCTTGCATTTTTTAACTCTCATGTTGATTTATTTTTTCTTTTCCTTATTTCATAATAGTTTGTATCAGTTTTTATCTTCCTAAAGTGTGTGCGTGTGCATACGTTTCTTGCATTATTATCAAGGATGGAGATCAGACATTATGACTGATTTTCAAGGCAAGATACATGTAAGAGTATGAACAAAGTCTGATTTAACTTAAGGTCCAAGCAAAAAACATGTGGAAACACAATGTGTGTTTTAAACCCATTATCACAGTTGAATGAAAGTCTTAAGTGCTTTTCTTTGAACAGGTTTAATGCATGTTTTTACTCTTCTGCTTTACACATTGGGGATTGAATTTCTTACTGCTTTCCAGCTCTTCAGAACAAGCACTTTATAAGATCCAAAAAACAGAATATGAGCAAGACTGGAGCACAAATTCATCCCATTTTGAGAAAACTGGCTGGTGGAACAGGAGGATATAAAAATAACAGTTACTAAGTTGAATAAATTATTTTCCTCAACCTTGGTCCTCAAGCCAAGTCTGTTACCAAACGAAATGATGCCAAGAAAGCAGCATTTCCTTTTTTGCCTAAGAAAAAGAAAGGATTTCTCCCTTAGCTTGAAACTGGATTTCTAAATTTTGCTACTTGGGTTCTGAAATTGGAATTATCAGTGTGAAAATAAATTATTTATGACAGCCATTTAAGTGCATTTGACAAGTTACAACCCTAACTCTCTCCCCGCCCAGCTGCTGGCATTTAAATTCTCTCAATGAACAATCTATGGGAATCCACAGATGCCCTCATAGCTATTCCATGTTAAGATTCTGGACTTAATGCCTCCCAGGACCTCCCCTCTTTTAAGAACAATGGATTCTGCTTCACTTAATTTTGTTTCTAAGACACCCTTGTAATTTTGAGGGCTTTAGAAACAACTACAAATCTTTCTCTGATAGAACAGTTAAAATCTGAAGTACCTGAAATAAACTTTATGGAAGAAAAGAACATTGCATTTATACAGCTTCATTTCTTTTAAATTTTCCTTCCAGACAAAGAGAATTCCATAAAAAAAAGTACCTCAAAATTTCAGAACATATTTCTCTCTGATAGGGTGTTGCTTTAATTAATTTCTCTTTTTAATGACCATCTTTATCCTGAATATATATGTGTTTAGAAATCACAGTTTTTAACAAGTAACACTTGTTTCAATTTGTATCTAGGTGAGCACTTGCCAGTTTTTTAGGTTCTACATAAATGGGAAACAAGAACTGGGAAAAATAGGAATGATGAAACCCTGGATCATCCTTATAAGGGAAGAGAATGGCCACAAGAAGACTTCGGTCTCTTGAATACAAGTGGGAGAAACGTTTTGAAACTGCTTCTTTGACAAAACCAGAAATAAAACTCCATACAAAAGTGCAAAAACTACGTTTTTTTAAAAAATATCAACCTTGGCAAGATCTGGGATCTCTTCTCTTCTGTCGTTTCAAAGGGACATCAGCACCTCATCCAGTTCACCGGCTATTGGACTTAATCTGATTCAACCAGATGCAAACATTCCTTAGAAAAGAAACGAAGTTCAACCTCCTAGAATTAATTCTCGTCTTATAAATCAGATTGATAATGGAAAGTGCCTAGGGTAGGGCAGGAACACTCTCTCCTTCTGTAACAGGCATTATAAACTGTGATCAGTGGAGGCCTGGCACGCGTTAAGCTTAGAACTAGAACAAGGTTAGTTACCTGCAGGAAGGGGCGACTTATGGGATTCGGGCTCCGCGACTTGGACCGGAGGGAAGAGATGGATGGCTAAACCCAAGACGAGGGCGAGAGGTCCAGCGGTCCTCATCGCCATGTTCAGCATTCCGATAAATCAGCCAGCAAAATCAGCGGTTGCGTCTCTCCCTTTGCTTCGCTCGTTCGCTCAAAGGGATTCCTTTCGCCTGCTTTTCCCCGTTAATGCCAAGCTCGGGGGGCTGCCATTCAAACTCCCGAAAGGAAATGGTCTCGGGGAAAAGTTTCCCTGCGGAAGAGGAAGTAGGGCTTGAAGATTCCACGGGTTCACTTGGAAAGAGTTGGGGAAGGAAGACCCCCCCCCCCTTCCGATGAAGTTGGTCAAAAGCACGGAAGGAGCGATTGCCGCTACCTTCTCTGCTCCTCCTTTCGGTCCTCGGTCCTTGGGCGGGAGGCAAAGGGCACGCCTGAGGATCGCTAGTGCTTTTATACGCCAGGCGGCAGTGGGAGGGGAGGGGCAGCAGGGAGACCTGAGCGAAGCGAAATCGGAGCTTCTGGAGAAGGAGCTGAGAAATTCAGCCATTGGCTCGTGGCAAAGTCGGGCGGGGAGCGTAGCTTTCTTCTTGTATTCAGCCTCTTCTCTCCCCCCCCCCCCCTCCGCCCTTACCGCCCCATTTATTTTATTTTATTTTTGCACTTCACAGAGCCGGTGCGAAGGGAACATCCAGCGTGTCCAAATGAGCATGTGTGGAAATAATTGCACATGCTCAGTAGAGACGTGAAGCCGTCGCTCGAACTCTAAATGCTGGCTTGATGAAAGTAGGGTCGCTTTGCTTATTCCAGCGGGTTCCCCTCCCCCCCCTCCCCCGCAATCCCGTAGAATTGCGCGCGGAAAGAAGGATCGTTGGGACTCTTGACACGGGCAGCCGTGGAGGGATACAGCCTAGTTTTCTGTTTTTGTTACTTTTGGGCAACTTGGTTACCGCATTGATACAAAAAGGTACAATAATGCAGAATGATAGCGTTTCTCAACCTGAACAACTTTAAGATGTATGGATTTCAATGCCGAGAATTTTGCTTCCATCTCTTCGTTAGACTAGACCGGGGGTCTGCAACCTTAAACACTCAAGAGCCATTTGGACCCCTTTCCCCCAGAAAAGAAAACACCGGGAGCCACAAAACCTGGGTGGGCGTGGCCAACACGATGTCACTCACACCCATCTAGTCACATGATTCCCCCAGCCACGCCTGCCCAGGTTTTGTGGCTCCCGGTATTTTCTTATCTCTGGGAGAGAGGTATCTGTCTCTGTCTGTCCCTCCCTCTCCCTCTCTTTTTCCTTCTCTCTGTCATCTCACTCCCTCTCTTTTTCCCCTCTTTCTCTCTCTTTCTCTCTGCCTTTCTCTCTCTCTCTTTCTCCCTGTCTCTTTTTCTCTCTCTCATCTCTCTCCCCCTCTTTTTCCTTCTCTCTCTTTCTCATCTCACTCCCTCTTTTCTCCTGTTTCTCTTTCTCTCTGCCTCTTTCTCTCTCATCTCTCTCTATTTCTTCCTGTCTCTCTCTTTCTCATCTCTCTCCCTCTCTTTCTCCTTCTTTCATCTCTGTCTCATCTTTGTCTTTCTCTCTTTCTCCCTCTTATCTCTGTCTGCCTCTCTCGCCTTCTGTCCCTCTTTTTCCTTCTCTCTCTCATCTCCCTCTTTTTACCTCTTTTTCTCTCTCTTATCTTTTTCTTTCTCTCTGCCTTTCTTTCTCTCATCTCTCCTTCTCCCCCTTTCCCCTCTCCCTCTCTCACCTCTCTTTTTCTCCCTCTGCCTCTCTCTCTCCTCTCATTTCTTCCTCCGTCCATCTCTCTCTCTCTCCCCGTTTCTCTTTCTCTCTTTCTTCATCTCCCTCTCTCATCTCCTTTCTCTTTCACCCCCCTCTCTCTCTCTCCCTTTCTCTTTCTCTATTTCTTCATCTCTCCCTCTCTCATCTCCTTTCTCTTTCATCCTCTCTCATCTCTCTTTCTCCCTCTCTCTGTTTCTTTCTCTGTTTTCTTTCTCCCTCTCATTTCTTTTTCCCTCTGTCTCTCATTTTTGTCTCGCACGCGCTGGTGCGTGTGTGTGTGTGTGTGTGTCTTCTTGAACCATTTCCAAAAACAGTTGAGGGTTGGGTTTTGGGGTTTCTTTTTGCTGATTTCTTCTTTGGGTGCTTTTTACCATATGATTTAAATCAGGAGTCATTTCAGGTTCTCAGATAAATGAAGCACTTTCGTCCCCCTGCTGTGGCTTCCTGTCAGCTGAACCCACCACTGGTTGGCCCTGCCCTTTGTCCTCCCCTTGCAGTCATTCCTTGCCTGCCCTAAGAAGGGCGACGGCAGCGGATGACAACTCGCTCCATATTTTGGAGCGGGAGCAAAGTGCTCCTCTACTTGCCTCTTCTGGCCCTTTTTGGTACTGCGGCCACAGATGCACGACTTGTTCTCCGCTCCGAGACACTGGCTGGGCCGGCTGCAGACAATGCGCCATGTAATAATGGGCTCCAAGAGGAGGAGTGGATGCCGCAAGGCACTGCAAGAACAACGAGCAGGCCATGAAGGCAGTGAGAAGAATATGGGGAGACTCACGACTTTCTATCCCGAGACAGCTGCAGCTGATGCCACTGCTCTCTCCGCCTCCATGGCTGCTCTTGCAGCGCCTTGCGCAGCACATTTAAACTTAGCATGCTTCATAATGGTGGAGATGGCATCCCCTCCTCCTGGAGCCCATTATGACGCAAGACATCAGCTGCAGCAAAGTTGTGCGTCTCCCCTGTGCGTGCAGTACCAAGAAGGGCCAGAAGAAGAGGCAAGTAGAGGGGTGCTTTGCTCCCACTCTGGAATACGGAACAAGTCTCCATCCGCCACCGTTGCCCTTCCCTTCTCAAGGCAGGCGAGGAGTGACTGCAAGGGGAGAGTGAGAGGCGGGGCCAACAAATCCAACAGGGAGCCGCAGGACAGGGCCCAACTCCCGGACTAGACCTACATAGTTCTTCCAACCACTTTTCGTACAGTTTAGTCTCCAGACCCTTTATCACCGTGTTCCTCTTTTTACTCTTTCTAATGCCTCAGCATCTTTTTTTGTATCATGGTGACCAGAACTGTGAGATCATAAACTGGACGCAATATTCCAAGTGTGGTCAGAGCCAGAGAAGTTGTTATGGCACCAAAGTAATATTTTTCACACAAGTAGAAGCTGTTTGACTGCTGCCCTCATTACTTTTCATGCCAGTCTCTACTTCACTGTGGCAAAAACAGCCCATCCTGTTCCCTTACTGGTGAACCAGTGGACTTTTGTTTGTTAGTAGGATTCACTGAGTTAGGGATTTTCTGTCTTCACTGTGAGTTGTATTGGAGGAGGCATAAAGGAAGGCTCAGCCAATCTCATTGTACACATGTTGTACTCTGACAATAAAGGTTTGATTTTATTTTATTTGATCTGATCTGATCTGATCTGATCTGATCTGATCTGATCCAGGAGGGCCTTTTACCCTGAGCTCCCAGACTAGTAACAGTCTGGACATTTTTGAAAGAAATAAATTGCCAGAGGAAGTGAAAGGCTGGTTGGACTTTCCTTCCCTCCAACCCTGAAATTTTTTTTTTCATTTTTAAAATTGAATCCTATAATATAGAATACAAATGAAAATAAAGATTGTAGGGAAATGGAGGGGAGAAGAAGTGTGAGGTGGGGAGAGAAAAAAAAGCATTAACTTCCAACATTTTTCAGGGTAGTAGAATAACAATAGTAAGGTACAGCTTCAACTTTTTGCTTTTACCGTTTCTATGACAACAGACTTATCAGCAACTCTGAAAGTCAGACTTCAATTTTTCTGTCTTGAGCATAAAGTCTAGAAGTGGTTTCCAAATAGAAAAAAAAACTTATTTTTTGATTAAAGCAGTTAATTTGTCCATCTCTGCAAGCTCCACCAGTTTTTCTATCCATTATTCCATTGTAGGGATTGTTGTATCTTTCCATTTTTGTGCATAAAGAATTCTTGCTGCTGCCAGCATATACAATAATAAAATTCCAGATTATTTTCAAGTTTCTTGCCCAGTAGTCCTAAAACAAAAGTCTCTGGTTTCAGTTTTACATTCATTTACATTCATGCACTAAAATATGGCCTCAGTATTTTTATTTTTGAGAAATGGTGAAATAGGTATTTCTGTGGTTTTTTTTCTTTTCTTTTAAAGAAAGGTAAAATTGGTAAGAGTTGTACAATTCCCTCTTCAAACTGATTGTTAGGAATAATGGTAAAAATGTGGTGTTCTCTATTTTTACTCATCTTCCAGTGGTCACATCAGATGGGAATTTATCAAGTATGGAGAGGGAGAAGGAGGTCAACTGAAGACCACTCAGATTTTGAAAAATGGGAACCACATGTCTGGAAAGGCCCATCCATGACAAGGAAAGTGGGTGGTGCTTCATTTTTGGCATGGGTGGAAGGAATAAAGAAACAGGGGACTTCTTTGGACGGAACCCCAGACCATCACTGCAGCCAAAGTGGAGGAAAGAATTGCAGTCTGTAAAAGATTACTTAAGTAAATGGCTGCATTCAGTTTATGCCTAGGAATCTGCAGAATAGTCTCTTGTCTTTCTTCGCAAGACTTACTCCCAAAAGATTAGCATCGAAATGAATGGTGTCATGAGAACTTTGTGGGTTTACAGCACAAGTCCAACTGACAAACACAACGCTTCTTGTTGCTTCCTTGTTTGTTTGTTTTTTCCTCTGTTAGCAGAGCAAGCAAATTTAAGCACTTTAGTTGATTTCCAGACTTGAAAAATAGCCCAGGCGCTGACATTCCTTTCCTGAGCTTCCTGATAAGCTACAGGGAAAGGCAATAAACAGATCTGATTGATGTGAATTAAGCCAAGTGTTTGAAAGTTAACTCTCTGTCTACTGGAAGAACAGAAGAAAGGGAGGGAGAGAGGGAAGGAGGAAGGAAGGAAGGAAGGAATTAATTTATAACTTTATGTTCATTCAGTCATGTCCATTTCTCAGAGACTGGACAAGTCCCTGAAGTTTTCTTGTCAAGGTTTTTTAGACATACCATTGCTTCCTTCCTAGGGCCTAAGAGAAAGTGACTGACACAAGGTCACCCAGTTGGATTCGTGCCAAAGGCAGCATTAGAACTCATGGTTGCAGTCATTGAACAACTTGTAGCAAACAAAGAGTGCCAGTTGCATCTAGTCATATTGTCAAAGTTTATTGCCAGAAAACCTAGCAGGTACTCTGCTTTCCCTATGGCATACTTAACTAATCTTGAAGTATAGGAGAATATCAGGATCTCCTGCCGGCTGTATTGAATGTCAATACAGAAAGATTCCTTACCTGGAGAGAAAGACTGGACACATATAAACAACAAGAACTTATATATAAAAATAATAAAGGTAGGATATGAGAGAGAGAGAGAGAGAGAGAGAGAGGGGGGGAGAATGGATTGATGGATGGATCGATGGATGATAGAGATGCTAAACTAAATGAGCATCTAATTTGCCTAATAGAGTTCTTTGTTCTTTATTCATGTAAGAAGCACCTTCAAATTATCGACATATAACATACAATGTTGAGAAAGTAAAACAGATACAAAATAGATCATACAGCATGTGTAAAAAGTATATAAAATAAATAGAATTAAAATTAAATGACATTCACCCACATTGATAGCATGTTCTCTCGCCAGCATGTCTTCCTCCATACATGTTGAAAGACATTGTATGCACTGTAGCATATGTGAGGTAGAATGTTCTTTACATTAAATTCTCTTTTTACACCTTTATAATCCTTTAATGCAGAATATAGTTGGGCACATAGAGTATCTTCTATAGGGAAGCCCATTTTCTTAGATTGCTCTTTGATCTTTGTACCCGTATTTCTCTGTAATTTGTTAGATATAACTGTCATCACACTAACCTTTATGCTCCCTGTATCTGTTTAATGTTACTACACCTCCTTTTAGATTTTTTTAGACTTTTGTTTTGATAAATACTTTCTGTTTTATATTTTTTAACTTTTTAAAAAAAAACCCTAATACCTTAGATTTTTATATACCTTTTATGCTTTTTAGTTTACTGTATCCCACCTTCTTATTTTGGTCTGTTTATTGTAGTAAAGATTTTCTTTATTAAACATTAAAAAAGAAAGAACTCATAGTTTCCCAGTTTCTAGCCTGATACCTTAATCACTACACCAAACTGGCTCTCATCTCTCATCTATAGATATAAATACCCATATATGTTGCTATTTCTATACACTGTATTTTTTACTTAAGAGTCAAGTAAGGGATAATTACATTGTCTGCTTGACACCCCCCCCCTTGGGTATATTTTTCCTGAACAAATACTATCTCTGCACTCTTCCTTCAGCTTCCTAAGCTAGTCAACTGCAATGGTTAAGAGTTGTTCCTCATAGTGGTCTTCAGTGAGTCTTCTATAAAACCCCACTTCAGAAGTCTTGCCCAAGCTTACCTGGAAAGACCTACAAGTCTTCCATAACTAACACTGTCTATAATCCATTTTGATCAGTTTTAACCACCATCGCCACCATCCCTTACCTGTAAAAGGAAACCAGGTATCAAAGAACACAGTGTCTGGACATCATCAAAGCTGATACTAGCCAAAGCATAGAAAAACTTAAAGAAATATTGCAAGATTAGAAACTCTGGAGAGTCCTGGCCCATAGAATCTCCAAGAATTGGACAAAACTGAATGGATAACATCATCATTACCACCACTTCTTTCTCCTTGTTCCTTTCAGGTCTCATCATTATTCTTCTTGCCAGCAGTTCTTTCCTGCAGGAAAATATATTTTCTCTTTTCTTCTCAGACTTACAAAGAACAATGTGTTTACCTGTCTGTATGTATCACAGAATAGGAGAGAGCCATGTATGACTCCATTCTGTCACAATTTGAAATAAAATAAAATAACAGTACATGTACTGGAAAGAGATGGGAGAAACGGACCTTCAAACAAAAGGAAAATAGTGCTGAGATCTTTTCATTCAGTTTGTCAGGTCCTTCCGATTATATTATGTCATCACATCCCCCTCTCCAATTTTCTATATTTTTATCCTTTAGCTGTCAGTAATTTAACTGCATGCCTAATATTATATTCTCTATCACCCCATAATGCATTTTAATTATTCTCACTAGTACCACACAATTCAAAGGCATCAATTTTTATTTGTTCAGCCTTTCTGATGATCCAGCTTTCATGGACATATATTGAAACTGGGAAAGCCATTCCCTTGACTGTATGTCATCAATGCAATATCTCTGCACCTCCATATTTTGTCTGTCACCTACGGTACCACCCCACCACCCCAAGTAGTAGATACTTATTTATTTCATGGCTACAGTTACCATCGCTCTGCATTTTTGAGTCTGAAGATAAAGTCTGTTGCTACAGATAGTCCTTACTTAACAACCATTCGTTCTGTACCATTACTGAATTAACTATCTGTTCTGATGAATTGTATTTAGATCTGGTCCCAGAAGTTACTGTGGTTGCAGTGCCCCAGACATGATCAAAAGTTGGTTGCTTGGTAGAGTGCCTACAGTTATAACTGCAAACTATGTTTCAAATCTCTCTCACACACCTGTCTTCCCTTCATATCTGCCTTTTGGCTACTGTATATTCTGTTGTCCTTGCTGCCCCCAGATGATCTGCACTGTTTTCTTCTTTCTGCTGCTGCTGAGTCATGCCCAGTCTGGCCCTTTGTGAGGCAGCTGCTGGCTGCACCAGGCTTTCTCCCCAAGGTCGTGTGAAGTCTTCTTACAATGTTTCAGGAAGTCCATTGGCAATCTTAGAAAAAAAGCCTCCCTTCCCCTTCAGCAGCCACCCTCAGCCCTGTATACTCGCACGGTGTCACAGCAGCTTACCTGTCTACCATCTTTCTTGCAAGTCACTTGGGACTTGGGACCTTCTGCTGGCTTCCTTATTGACTTTGCTTGTTGGAAGCCAGGACAGAGTTGCAAGGAGGTCCTTGCTTAATGACCTGTGTTAATCTCTGAACAATGGCAATGGGGGCTGCCATGATCGCCATCATTAAATGAAACAGTTATGTGACATCACACTGTATAAACATATTATGTAACAGTGGAAATTCTGGGCCTAGTTACCAGACTGTCAATATCACTGGTTCTTCACTGCCTATTTTTATTGGGGTGGCATTGCCAGGTTTTGCATCCTCTTCTTTGATTTTTCACAAGAGATACTTCTTCACATCAAAGCAACTGTTACATACTTATTAAATTTATGTGGCTGTCCATCTCACTTGCATGTGACTCTGAATGGTAAATATAATTAAGATGCAAACAAAATCAAATATTCTACTATTAAAATCAACTAAAAGCTACAGTTATAAAGATAATAATAAAATGCTGAGGACAGTGCAATCTAACTATAAACATAAGCATTTAACTACTGGCTCACACTTGTATAGGATCTCCAAAGTCGAAGACTCATGTGAGTTTTGAGGGCTTTCCAGAAGGCCAACAGAGTTCTCACTTGGGAGAAAAGATGGTGGAGACCATAGCAGAAAGGACTCTTTTTTTTGAATCCTGCCAAGTGAAGCTTTTGGGCCAATGAAACCCACAACATGCCCCTTCTGATGGAATCAAAAAGTATGATTGAAGAGAGGCGGTTATTCAAATGTATCATTAACATATGCTGATTGTCATCTTTAAACCCCAAATAATTTATTTCTGAAACTGCCCCACCCCAATTATTTTTACTAGCTGTTGTAAGCTGCCTAGCAATTTTAATTCTAATATCTCCTGGTCCAGTATTTCATTCTATATTTTCTAGGTATAAATTAAATAAATCATGACAATATATAGTTTTGGAAACTCTTTTTTTCCTCTTTTGAATTGTTTAATTTTTACATATTCTATTATCTTGGTTTCTGCTCTGGTACCTCCATTAGGTCTATTCAATTTATTGTGGCCTACATAGCTAAAGCATTTTTTATATTCACTAAAACAAATATGGATACATTTTTGGAAAGTCATGACTTTTCATCATCCATTATATAATTAGCAATGTGATCTTAGGTGCACTGATTCAATAATTTGGGGTACAATTCTTTGGAACTGCCCATTTTTGGTAAAGGAATGTAAATTGATACTTCAGTTTATCAATAGCTATTGTTGTTTTTACCATACCTTGTTACAAACCATAACATTTAATTACATCTTGCTTTACAGTTTTGAAGAGTTCTGTTCACATTTTACCAACTCATTTATTTTTTAATTAGTAATACGTATGTTCTAAAGACATATTCTCTAGTTCAATTATCAATATCCAATTGGTTGAATAATTTTCCAAAACTAAAACAGAAAGGGGTGAAATTTGGTGTGGTGGGAGAAGTTGACAAAAGAAAGATCTAACTAAAAATGCACTGTGTTCAGCTGGATACTGCAAAGAAAAATATCTAACTAAAGCTTACTGAATCCATTCCTATGGGAGAGTGGCATGGATTATGCTCAGACTCTTTCATTCTTGGTCTTCTACCTTTTTCCCAGCTTGTTATATAACCCAAAGCAGAGAGTTTGCTGTTTGTACAAACACATATACATGCCCATGCACAAGTGTGATACGCAGGCACAAACCCTGCATGCTTACATAGCATTCACTTGTACATCTTTTTGTTAATCATAATTGCTATTCCATTTCCATTTTGCTTTTCTTTTCTTTCTTTAGTATAAGATCTGATCTTTCTCTGATAAGAAATGACCCATTTAGATTAATTTTTATTATCTGGCTTCCAGACTATGAATAATTCTGAACCAGAATTATTTTGTTTTTGACATTCTCTGTTTAGCGGAATATTTTATTTTATATTTTTGAAAGAGAAAGTGATAGGAATATTAAATTACATAACTCCTTTGCTACTGTAAGTATCATTTAGATAGTTGAATTGCAACTGAGTTTTTTTCTCATTCTTTGTACTATAGATGAATGTTGCTAATTAGAATCAGGATACAGAAAATGAACCAGACATTGGACTGTCATTGTAGAAGTGAATAGTACAATATTTATTTCTTTTTCATTTTTTTATGGCCTTATGGTCACTTATCTCAGATAAGTGACTCTGGGTGGGAAACAATCATAAATCAAGTAAAAAAATACAAATACAGTATCTACAGTACATGTCAAAGCTCCATCATTATAGGAGTTGTGAAAATCCTTTTAAATACTCTCTCACCTGCCCCAAATTTAGTGAAATTCACTCAAATAATGCTGGTATATAAAATTCCTCTCCTCTAAACTAATAGTTTAGTTCCAAAGAGAGAGGTCCCCCTCGCTTGGTATAATTGCAGCAATAGCTCATAAGCTTTCATTGTATCAGATGTTAATATAATTATTCTTAATGCAAAAATGCTACCATAAGCAGCTTATTTCACAAATATTAATCTAGTGTAGAATCATTTTGTAATACTAAGTAAAGTATCATGCAAATCCAGACTGTATCAAAGCTTTTCCCTTAGATTATAGGCTTTAAATTTAAACACAGAAGTTTGTTTAGTTTCCACTTGTATTTCATATACAATTCCATACATTAAAAAATTCATATTGAAGTTTTCTACTCCGAAACAAATGTTGATGTCATAATATAAGGTGCACAATTTCCATCTGCTGGAGGGTCTTTCCTATATAGACTTTGCCTGACATTTGCTTGGCTTTGCTTGATTGGCTGGACTTTGAAAGTACAACTTTTGTCCACTTGATTTTTGGGGCAGAGCATTCAAGCTGTTATCGTTTCCTTTCTTCATTTAAAAAAAAATAATAGAAAAACTTCCTTGCTTTATTCTTTCACAACATCTTTCCAATGTGACATTAGGTACCTTGAAGCGCTATTAAATACTTTGCTGACTCTTAACACGGATATCTACATTGGGTGTCAAAGAAATCAAAATGAGACCCTCAACCATGTGACTGATATCCCATCTCTTTTACATAATGCATGTATAAAAGATCAGCGCTTCAATTGCTTGGGTTGGACCACCATCTTAATCTATTTGATCCTTCCTGTAGATACTCTGTTGAAGGCTGATTTAGAGTTGCTTGCAACTATCCATGCCCATTGCTGTATCTCTACACTGTGAAGGCGATGATGGGTAAGCGGAAGGCTGATGCAAACATCTCCCAAAACATCTCCCAAAACCCAACATGCCCTGCATGTTGATTGGTTGAATCAACTTCCTGTTATGTGCTTTGCTGTTTAGGGCCCCCTAGTCAGGAATATTAAAATGCACTGACGTATAAAAGGAATGCCTTTTGAACTATCCCTGAATGACAGTTACATACATTTCCTCATGTACAATGTCAGAGAAATCTGCTTCAGCCCTGAGTGGGAACCTTTTCCTAATATTCCTATATCAATAAATTGGATCAGTGACAAAAAAGGTCAGGAAGGAAATATCATCACTTTATATTCTTTTTCAGGGTAACCATGGATTAGTGATGACTCAAATAATTTGCATGCAAAATGCCCTTGATTTAGACAGCAGTTTCTAGACAAAATATGCGGAACCGCTGAACTAGAAGTAGCAATTATAACAATTATAAGGAAGTAACTTTAGAGAGGTACTGGAAAAATCAAAATCATAAACTTTTTTTCCAGAAAAATTGTACAATATCAGCTGTGATACATGTTCAGGATCCCATGCATACATACATACATACACATAATATGTTTTGTTTTTGTTTACACACAAATCCTCAATACTGAATTGCATGTAAAAGTTGATAAGTAAGGATCCACTAATGACAGTTCTTTGGGACAATTCTAGTTTCTACAGATGTTGCCAATTACAGTAAGTTTAAATGCTGCATTGCTGTCAATTTTTACTTTGAGGATGGTGATTGCTGGGATACACATAAAGTAGAAAAGATTAGTTAATAAATAAACTCATGTCTATTTGAAATAATGAAACATTCCACATCAGTTTTGCTCTGCTGGAAGAAAATTTAAAATGACCTAAGTATTTTGTTCTAATTTTGAAAGTCAGGCTCAAACTCAAATCTTGCTATGAAGCTGAAGATGTCTACACTGGAATTCTTTATTAATTATTAATTCTAGGAAGACAATACCCAAAGTAGCCAAGTTCTTCCATCTCAGATCAGAACAAAGCATCATGTTTTATTTTCACCTTGAATTAAAACTCTTCAATAAAACCCTTTAAATTAAAATATATATGTCCTTGTATGCCATTTATCTAAGCACAAATAGCCATCATGAAACAGACTAGAAAATATTAAGATCATTTTTCTCATAAAAGGAGCTTCAAAATGTATTAAACAGCTGACAAGTTGCCAAGGAAATGAGAGGGTGGATTATTTAAGGAATAATACACAAGCTATCCAACTCTACTGTATCATATACAAGTTTGTAGAAGGCTACAAAACCTTCCCTTCCTTCGCCCAAATTTACATTGTTTAAAATAAAGAGCATTTTAGAGTGAACTCAAACAGTTGAAGTGCAATTGCCTTCCTTCACTATGCTATATTTAAGTAAGTTGTTGTGAAGCTAGTTCTGGTTAAGTATCTCAAAATTATTATCTTAAACATGCTAATTCAGAAATAATTCCTACAAAATTGAATGTGCTCAACTTCCTAGGAAGTATGCTTAGTTTTGAAGTACCAGAATAAGGAATGGCTAAGTCAGCTCTATTGTTATATGAACCTATGATTCTGAAGAAATGTGGAGATTCTATAATAGAGACTTAGAGCACCAAAGTAGTCCATAGGAAACCAGCAGTTTAGATTAATCTGCATGATTAAGTGTTGTACAACTGTGAACTGTATATTTCAAATATAACAGTTCGATACACTCCCTATGCACATTCATTAGGGGAAAGTCCTAGTGAAAAATTCATTTCTATATAGATTTCATTGCTTGCAAATTTCAAGAAATTCCTCTTCTTGCAATGAAGTAAAAATTGACACATGAAACAAAGGCTTTCTTCTTAAGGTATGTTCATTTAAGGAAGTTTACAAAGAAAAGATTTTGGTCACATCATATCCCTTCTGGCTACACTGGAGGATTGATGGATGCTCTTGAATGATGGGGAAATGATGCATGCAGGGGCCACTGGGGAAGTATTACCCTAAATCAAATTTCAGTCCATTCAATTTTCTACTATTTCTCTCTTCTCCCAGTAAAACCTGCTTTTAATAGCTGTATCCTCCTCTCTTACAAGGTATCAGCAAAAAGCAGTCTCTTCTTTCCTTTTAGAAAATAGCTTTTGCGCACTGCCTAGTTTCATTGTGAGAAATGAAAAGATAAGGTGAGAAATATACTGTTTATCTTTGCTACTGACTTTTAAGAGGAGTTAGCAGGAAGTATGGATGTAAATAATATTTTATTTCATTTTATTGAATTTTTATTGCCGTCCAACACAACCAAGTGATTATGGGTAGTTTACAATTCTAAAATTATACAAAATTTAAAGTATTAAAAAAGTTTTTAAAAATCCACAAAATAAATAAATGCAAACAGCAGCTGAGATGATTAATCAACTGACAGTAAACCCAAGTAATGGGGCCATTAACATTCCAAGCCCCGGGCCTGGGTACACAGCCAGGTTTTTAAAACTTTGCAAAAGGACAGCAGGGTTATGGCCATTCTAAACTCTGAGATTAGAATATTCCAGAAGGCAGGAGCTACAGCAGAAAAAGCCCATCTTCTAGTTACTACTAGTTGACACCCTGTGGCTGACAGTACCTGCAATATGACCAATAAGTTGGATTGAGAAACTTATTTTGGAAACTTATGTTGGAGAGTACGCACTGGGAAATAGAAAATCTAGAGAAGTTCAGAATGTTATCTGGAGCCTCCTTAATTCTGGCAATACCACCTTGTGTACCATCCAGAATTCTATATTATAGGAATTCTATATTATAGTTACTATAATTGTAGTTAATGGCAATAAAAAATAAATAAGGCAGGGAAATCCCCATTTGATTAAAGAAGAAAATATACTGCGAAAAAAGTTTATTTGCTTCTGGAGGCATAGAAAAATAATTCAAAATACTATTTTAAGTAGCAGATGACTCATTCTGACTAGAAAAAAATCTATTTTAAATGCAAAATGGCCTGTTCCCAGAGTGTTTTCAGGTTCCCAATGTGAGATATACTGTAAACAAGACTGAAACACATTTAAAATGGGTGAACCATGCGGCTTCATAGCTGAAACAGCTGTTTCTTATTTTACATGATTCTAATTACTAATAATTTAAATTTGACATGTGCACGTCCAAATTTGCTTCCATGATTTCTGTCGGTTCTAAAATAGCAGAGAGAGTAATTTCTACATCTGTGAAAGTTATTTGATGTAAAGACAAACAAATAAATAGATAAAATGAAGAGGTCTCAGTGAAATGATTGCAGAAGCATATTCATTTCCCCTCACTAGAATTAGAAAGCTGCTTTCTTCCCATTTCTCCTTAAGTGCAAGTGTTAAATTTATAGGTAATCCTCGACTTACAATAGTTCATTTAGTGACCATTCAAAGTTACAATTGCACTGAAAAAAGTAATATGAATCCATTTTTCACATTTATGACTGTTGCAATATCCCATGGTCACGTGATAAAAATTCAGATGCTTGGCAACTGACTCATATTTATGATGATTGCAGTGTCCCAGGGTCATGTGATCCTCTTTTGCAACCTTCTGACAAACAAAGTCAATGGGAGAGCTAGATTCACTTAACAATTGTGTTACTAACTTAACAATTGTTGTAACAATTGTGGCAAGCAAGGGGGGGAAATTCCTTTAGAACTGTCTTACTTAGCAACAGAAATTTTGGAGTCAGTTGTGGTCTTAAGTCGAAAACTAACTGTATACAGGTAGGCAAACTGGGAAAGAGCAAATAACTCCTGGGGAGCTATCAGTTCAAGAGAGAGAGATACAAAAAGAAACCCAGTTGTAGTTTTGGAGATTAAATAGTAAAAAAGAAAATATTTTAACACTTGAACACTCATTAATATAATGTAAAAAGTTGAAAAGTTAAAACTAAGCAGACTCAGGATGGTGACTCAGATCTGGGTGACTGTATGACAAATTGGTCAAGAACCATATTCCATTCTGGCAGGCCATTGGCCAGAGAGGAAAAATGTCCTTTTCACAGTTGGAAGTGGTGCACATTTTAAATTCATATGATCTAGCTCCAGAGGTTTTCACAGTTGGAAGTGGTGCACATTTTAAATTCATATGATCTAGCTCCAGAGGTACTAAAGAAGTCCTCTTATGCACTTTTTGTATCAGAATATGGAACCGACAAGTGTTAATTAAAATGAGATGACTTTGTAAATTACTGACCAGTTCCCTACATCAATGGTTTCCTGCTTGCCATTTGGATAATCAGTTTTTGTCATTCGTGTTATGGAATGGATAACAGCTATCTTAGATAATGGAGCCCATAAAGGATTAAATTTAAGGAAAATTGTCCAAACAAAATTTATAACATCATGGGCAAGGAAATCTATATGCTGATAGCCTCAGCCTTATCATTGTTATTCTTAGATTGACTGGCCAAATTTTAAGGGAGAAAATTCATTTGAGTAGAAATCTCTGTTCCAGGGACAGGACCAGTTTTGTTGTTTGTCTTTCTCACAAAGACTTCAATTAATAAACAAAATAAAATAATCTTGATAATTTGATTTATCAAAACATGAACTGGATTTTCAATACATGCCTAGGGTTTCCAAGCAATTCATCAAAGATTGATCAATAAGATTAGTAATCATAGTAATGCAGTAAAGTTGGAAAAGTTATGATTATTCAGGGATTATTATCAAGATATTGCTATTTTCTTAACTAAGCCATAATTTATGGTATTCATAGAATATTAGGATATAAACCATGGTTTCAAATCTTAATGGTTGGATTAAAAAATGCACTAAGCTAGATGACTAAATGTGGGCTAAGTGCGTTTTATGAACCAACATTCAAATATGGGCAGAAAATTAAGGATATTTTTCCACAGTTGGTCCTAACTCTGTAATTCTAGACATTTAACCACCAGTGCAGTAATTCAGAGATAATACCTAATCACAATCATAATGAATAATTTAAAGAGGGAGCAAAATCACAGCACTGAAGTCATTCAAACAGAGTCTATGTAAAATTCAACATACTGAGTGAATACTGATGTTAAATTAGTAGGAATATGAAGAGGAGAAACATAGAACCACAGGAAAGCATGTCTCATGAAGTCACACTACCTCATTTTAGTGCTATGAAAATTATTTGAACAGATGGAGAATCCAACAAATCTGGAAGAAGTCAACAGGTCTGTGGTGTCTGCAGTGAATCATTCTTTATTCATGTCTACCAGTGCATTTATAAAATGAAAGAGATCATTCTTTTCCTTCTTTATTCCATCCCAATTTTTCTGCATTTATTTATCCTTTTTTTTTAAACAATACCATGCATGAGTCCAATGGAGCTTATCCCCAGCAAGGATATGTAGCAATATGTGGCCTTAATGTTCCATAGTTGATTTAATAAACTTCGGTGTTGTACTTTAGTCACATCAAAGATTCACCGTTAAGGAAAAACTGTTTTTAATATAGGTTGCCGGGGGGGCTGGGGGGGGGGGAGGCATTGGAAAAGAAAAATAGCAGGGGAGGTGAGAGGCGGGATATTTATTTGAATAATGGTTTAACATATACTTGTTAGCTCATTTAACAAGACTTTGTCTGTGGAAACAAAAAACAATGTACAGATATTTTAAATAAATATTAATACATTCATAAATTTATTTTTCAACATGCCAGAACTGACACTGAGCAGTATACAAGTTTTAGCTGAAATTCTAAGCTAGATTTCATAGGGATGTGTATTGCAATCTATTTTAATAAAAATGTATAATTCTTCATCAGGCAACTAAAAAAAAAGAATTAAAATGATAAAGTATTTTTTGTTTCTCCTAGATTCATTGGGACATGGGAAATTCTTCTTGAGCATTATTCAAAAATATTTAATTAAGGTACTTAAACTTTTTTTCAAATGGACTGTAACAAATATTAAAAGTATCTGGTATGTATGATATTCTCTTCACCCACCCAAAACTCAAGACCACAAATCCAAAGGCATATCAGAAAGAAATAGATTTAAGAGAGGAATTATAGTTTAGTAAAATAGGAGCTTTGTATAGGATCCTGAAACCTTAATATCTTAATGTTCTGTTCTTAAAATATCTAGCCTCAAACATGCCAGTCTGAGTTGGAAGCCACAATATAGAAAACTCTGATTACACCTTTGATAAACCTGAACATTAAGTACTGAGATTACAGCCTCCGTAAAAATGAAGTGTTACGCTGCCAAAATACAATTAAGCTAGCATAATTGTAACCTTGCTTTCTAGAAATAGATTCATGTTTGTTACGTTGTTTTGATTCTAAGCTTCAATTAATCTCTTCACTGATGCTGAGGGATATTGGTATAAATTATGCTTTATTGGGAGAGTGTCTAAAACAATATATAGGGTGCATTCAGAATCTTTTATAGCACACTGCTGACTTTAAATGTTTATGTTTCCTGCAGAGATTTAATCCTCAACCCATGATACAACCTAGGGGTTAACTTGGATTTCACTATTTAAATGTAAGCTGAAGCTGAAGGATGATTATTTGGTTTTTTCCATTTAATATTTGATTGTGTATTTTGGCAGTACAGAGCTTCTCCCCAAACACTTTTAGAAACAGTTGACTTGCAATCTGATTAGTAGCCAAATTAAATCCAAACTGCTTCAATTCAAAGACTCTACCAGCAAAGCTTCTTTAAAAAAGAACTTTAACTCATGGAATTCCAACTATAATTGATACTCAGGGATCAAAAGATGAATACTATTGATTAGCAATTACATCAACAATGCAACTGTAGTACTGTTATGGCATAATCATCAGTCCTGAAATTTCATGGGCAGATTTCATTTCTTCACTGTTTTCTAGAACTAACTTCATACAATTCTGAGACTAAAAGAAGACAGCATGATTTCCCCCCCTAGTTTCAAAAGTGCATCTTAAACATTAAGACTTTTCACTTGACTAAAATGCATTCCACCCAGTGCAGTCTCTAAATTCCTGTGGACTTGATCTATGTTCTAATGAGACAAAAATAGCATCTAAATTTATAATGGGGCAGATACATGTCTTGTTGTTATTGTTATAGCTTTCTTCTCATGCCTATAATTCTTACTACATTGTTGAATATTTTGGGGGAAACAACATCCTTTGGGAATTTAGAAAGTTTCAAAATTGTTAGGACAAACTGTATGGAAAGTACTGTGAGGTGTTATAAGCATGATAAGAAAGCAATAGATTTGAAATTATAGAAAATACTTGTAGCTAGGGTTTTAGATTTTGGCACTGATTTGCTCTCCAAGCTTGCCATTTAGTTCCTGAATGTTTTATAGTCTAGCCTCCCTGTTTGGGAGCCAAATGTCAGGAAATCGCAAATTTGGCAAACCACTGCCAAAAAGCAAAAGATTATTTATTTTCCTAATTAAATCAGTTTGGGGTGTTTATTATCCTATGAAGAAAAAAAGAAATCCTTCAAGTGACATTTAAAAAAAAAGTCTTTCTTGTTTAGTACTGGGATGCAGATATCATATTTCTGCTGTTTTGCAAAACTGTACTGTTTCATTGTTACTGACTAGAATGACAGGGGTTAACCAAAATGCCAAGTTGGATACTCCACAGAGTCATATGCTTTGACTTGGCTGACAGTTTAGGAAACATCTTAGTTTTGTAGATTTCTACTAAGCGACATATATCTTTACTCTTTTTCCTTTATTAATGAAAGTAAAAGCAATTGCAAAACATGAATAGTTAATCCAAATTGGACTCCCTGTCTTGAACATTCCAGGGAAGTTATAACTTTTTTCTGTGCCACAGTGCTGCAATGTCATGTCTCATGTTTATAATTACCCTAAATATGAAAACTTTCCAAGGATGTGTAGTATGTAATTTAATTTCTCTTTAATTTTTACATTCATTTTTCTAAATGGCATTTTGCTTTGCTGAAGAAAAAAAAAAATTCTAGCTTCCCCTGGCAAATTACAGTTTGCTGAAATGTCCGAAGGCCTACAGTAGTCATTAGCCTCTTCTTGCCTATTAAATTTGGTATTGATAGTTGTTTACGATAGCAAAACTAATTATGGTCTTCCTCATTGTACTTAGTCTGTATTCAAAACAGATTACCTGAACGGTTCAAGAAAAATCTGCAGTTCATGATGTGCTAAGCTCTAAAAGAGTAGCTGGATTCTCTTTAGAAAGTTGTATGAACCAGTTCCTGTGGTTTTTATACCTTGGTTACAATTTAGCAAACCTATTGAATGAATTCAGCAAAATATTTGTTCTGTTTGTCTCTCTCCCCTCAATAAACTAACATGGCTTTTGTAATCCCAGTCAAGATGTATGGAGAAGGGCAAAAATGGAGAGGAGATATTTATGTAGGTTCTACTTTTCTGGCTTAGTTCACGCATTGCACAGTCATAGTATCGATATGATACATAAACATGATACATAAACAAGATTAGTGTTATGAAGTTTCTGGAACATCTGGTTAATAAAATTGCATCAAAACCTGAGAAATATTTTATCACTAGAAATATTCAGAACAAAAATAAATGGATAAATGAAAAACTATTGTGGCTACTATATAATATGAGAGCAAATAGTTTGAGAAGGTTTTAATCTGTTAAAATTAATATTTTAATAATTTGCAGCCAAATTACAGTCAAAATGTCAGCCTTGGAAACTTGAAGAATTATTTGTAAACATACATTGTGCTCTGTCACTGAAACATAGGCTGTCTAACATTTTAACCATTTGGCTATCTTTCTTTCAACCAAGTTGCCTTGTTTGCTTGGGGCAGACTTGGACTGAAATTGCTTCACAGTTCAGAAGGAAAAAAGGTGTTTTACAAATCTGTGATTTTCAGCCAGGCTTCCAGAGGCTCAGATGAAGCTCTGTATTTCCCCTCTTCTACAGAATCAGGCATATGACATCTGAACTAGAATAGCCTCTTTCATATCACCCAATCAATATCTTATTTAAAAGCTTGTGTGTCTGGCAATCAGGGACAGATGCAAATTTCAGTTATAAATCAGTTAGCTTCCTCCTTTTATAAATAATAATAATGCCGAAAAAGAGCTGATTATAAATTATTCAATACACCATTAAGAGTTTAGTCAGACATTACTAAAGTAGGATAAAATACTTGCCTTAGTTTTGAAGTGAAATGTACAACAATAGATATTTCCCCAATTATTTAGGAAGAAAAGACTGTTCAACATTTTTTCAGTTTCCCAGTGTCACTTACAGTGGTGGGATTGCTTTGTGTTTTCTATTCAAAAGCTCTCCTACTTCTCCTAGGTGCTGCCATATAATTGGATAGCATTTGGTAAAAAATAATGGGTAACATTTTGATTCACCATGACACACCTTAGTGGATACAATGGGATTGCTTTTTTCATTGTCGCTTGGTATATAAGAATAGCAATCTATCAGTTGACATAAGATGAAAATGTATCAGAACAATTATTTTAGTAGCAAACTATGGTAGACTTCCCGGACTCTGGTTCTTGACAGAAGATGTTAAATTAAAATAGAAATACCAGCCAGAGATTTTTCTGCCTGAAAAAAAAAAGAGAAAAAATAGCACTCTCTAAGCCAACTATTACATAATGATAATCAGGAAATGGAGAAAGCTAGTTTAGTTTAGTCAAACTATAGGCTGTGCAGCTGTTAATTCTATCTCCCGAGACAACTGTGTCTTTTCTTTCCACTGGTTGGGATGGTCTGGATTTAATACAGTAATACCATTCTCTGTTCTACCTTTCAGTAAGAAGTGTCTTTTGTAAGGTCTTTTCATTATAACAGGCATGTTATTCCCATGGTCCCTGGAATTTGCATGATATGTATTATTAATGTATCTGACTAGGGTATGAATTTTATACTATGTTTTTGTACTGCTACTGCAGTTCTCCACCTGTTTTACTTAGAAATAAAGGTGAGGTATAATTGCAGGCCAGAAAGGTGCTATGCACACACATATTAGCTTGAAGATAACTCACTAAATGATCTTGAAGTACACATCCTCATGTCATAGCTCCACTCCATAGCTTAGATCCAGTTTAGATCCTGCAATAATTGAGCAATTAGCTAGGTCATGTGAAGTAGAATAATTAAAATTGACCAGTTCTTAGCAAACATTCTCTAACTATATTGAGAAGAGCGAAGTGACTAAAACAGAAAAATATGACTATTGTGCTAGACTCTGTGCTTCCAAACTGGACTACAGAGCCATCTCCATGTCCACAGATAACCTGAACAACAAGAAGTCTTCATTGAACCCACAGGACTACCTATATAAAAAGGGAAACGAGCAGCAAAAATCTGGACTGTTTTCCTCATCACTCTTTGAACAATCAGGATATCTGGGACTGTTGCATTTTGAGATAAAGTACACTTAAAAATTGGAAAGGATATTCCTTCTTCTTCCAAAATGTAACAATAGAACTCTGCTTTTTATTTCCTTCACCTTGTCAGAAGATTG
The DNA here is from genome assembly GCA_032468155.1 of Oxyrhabdium leporinum. Classification (NCBI taxonomy): domain Eukaryota; kingdom Metazoa; phylum Chordata; class Lepidosauria; order Squamata; family Cyclocoridae; genus Oxyrhabdium; species Oxyrhabdium leporinum. The sequence goes on along the minus strand of JANHFL010002932.1, from coordinate 491 downwards.
GAAACAAGATGGTGGAAACATATGAGAGGAACCTGGAGAATAAAGTGGTGATACAGAAGGCAATGTCTGGGAGAAAAAAACCTGTACTGGAACACCTGCAACTCCAAACACATCAATCAACCCATGAAGAGTCAGCTGATAAGCTTCCAGGACAATGAATTATAGCAGATTTTATATACATTGAGGTTGCAGTTGGATAGTATTGGAAAAAGGAATGATCCATTTATTTTTATACAGGTACAACTAATGATGAGAGCCAGTTTGGTATGGCACTGAGCTAGAACTAAGAGACCATGAATTTTAGTCCTGCCTTAGGCACAAAGCCATCTGGGTGGACCACTTCCAAAATCTTGCAAAAAAGAACTTGTCCAGGCAATCACCAGGGATCAGTGTTGATTCAGAGGTGCACACAGACACATGTGTGCTCGCTCTCTCTCTCTCTCTCTCTCTCTCTCTCTCTCTCTCTCTCTCGCTCTCTCTCTCGCTCGCTC